>ML788991.1:423072-436476 GCA_009831015.1 Picea engelmannii
CTTGTGTTCCTTGTGGAGATGATTTGTTGATGATATATTGCTAATATATGTTGTTGATATGTATTCACATCTAACTGATTATTAATGATAGCAATGAGTAATGAGTAAGTCTCAAATGCTAACTAATGAGTTTTGTGTAAGAGGGAAATTTTGGGAAAAGACCCCCACCCTCATTCACCCCCCCCTCTAAGTGTGGTAGGTGTGTCTAACAGATTCATCTGTTACAACTTCTTTATTTTTCATCTTCTTGGTTTCCACTAGAAGGTTTGAACAATTTATTTTGTTCCTTCCAGCTAGAAGACAACTGAATTCCTCATTGGTTCTCTGATATATCACTTCCCATCACTTGAATCCTCTACTGGTGTGTTGTGTTGTTCTACAACACACTCTAACTACTGCAAAACTAGAACTTTTCAAAACTGAGGGTCCAACAATGGGCAAAGAATAAAAAGGTAAAAAGTGATAGAACCTTAAGAGAAGTGGAATATGTCCTAGCCTCCATCCTATCCAAGGAGGGTTTGGGATTTTGACTAAATTTCAAAAGTATTAAGTAAGTCAACTTGAAAACAAAAGAAGGAAAAAAATTTGGATAGAGAGAAAGAGTGGAATTTAAAGAGAAGGGTAATCTAGCTTCAGGTAGGTGATGATGACACAAAATTCTTCCATAGTTTTTCCAATTGTAGAAAATTTTTTAACTTTGTATGGAAGATTACAAAAGAATATGGTTTGTGCGTCATGAACTTCCCTAATATTGTTTTTGAAGGAGTAAACTACTTTAAAAATGTCAATCCCTAAACAAAGCCACGTGTTAAGTAGAAAAACTCATATTAAGCCATGAATATTGAATTATTAAATTTCTAGTGTTATATTAGTAGGTTGTCTAGAACCCTTCATTGTACCCTTTCATTATAATTTTACCTTTTGCCTCTCTCTCTCTCTCTCTCACACACACACACACCAAGGAGACCTAGTCTTAGGGTCATATTATCTCATCTTGTACATTGAATATATAAAAAAAGGAGGTTTCCCCCTTAGAGTGGACTATTATTCATTGACTTTTTACCATTCTCACATTGGTTCATAACATTTGCTATCAAAGCATATGATCCTAGGGTTTTTCTTCTTCAATCAAGACATATTAGCATTTTCACTATAGTTTTTGTTTTGGGATGTTTCGTAAAGTAGAGTTTTGAGGAGATTGGAAAAAGATACTGAGAAACAAGTGGTAATAATTTTAGGTTCTATTTCATTATATTTTATGAGATATCTCTTGTGGAAGTTAGGGTTTGTGACTAGTCCTGAAATTAGTCTCAAATGAGTCATATTTTTATTTTCAATATAAAAACATTTAGGTGAAGTTTCAGACGCTGAAATTTTTAAAATCCTAAGGAAACATATCGAATTACATGTGGAAATTTTTCATATTTTGAATCATTCTAAGTTCTTAGATATATCTTGTGGAAGATGGGGTTTTTTATTAATCCTGAAATTTGTCTTAAACAAGACATTTTGGTATTTTTCTTATAACCTTTTATCAATGAAGGTTCAGACTGTAAAATTTTTAGGATTTTAATAAATCATATTAGAATACAATAAGCCAAACTTTTAGACTCAAAAGGGTTCAAATTTCCGAGATATATTAGGGAAAATGTCAACCATCTAGACATACTCCAAATTAGGGTTTGAAGGTACGTAACTTACAATTGGAATAAATTTTCACTGGAAGATCTATTTTTGGTGATTCAAAATTTGTGATAAAGAGGAAAAATAGGATAATTATTATTTTCTCACATGGATCCAAATGTTACTAAAAAATTCACTTCACCAACTAAACCTTCAGAGAGCTCAACCGTGACTTAAGAAGAAAGAGATGAAATTTTTCACCAAATTGAAAAAGTGAAAAGAAGATAAATGAAAATCGAGAACATATGGAAATGAATACGGAAAAAAACATGAATGAAAATAGGGAACATATAGAAAACAATATTAATGAAAATCAGGAACATATGGAAAAGAAGATGGAATAATTGAAAAAGTGCATGCATGACATGTTATTACATACGTGTCGATCAAAAATATTGTTCAAGGTCTTAAAGATAACATCATGAGGATTAATCCTACTACGTTTTTAGAGAGGTGTTACTCCTCTTTAAATAAAACATTTTTTTTACATGGAATTCTATATAAAATACCATACTTTAAAGAAATAAATATTCACATGAAAATAACTTCTAAGAAAGGACCATGCATATTCAGAAATGAATATTCACAATATTATTCAAGACTGTAAACCATTAAAATGAAAAATCGTAAAGGACTTCATTTCCATCATAGAATAATCAAGGTAGAACATATGATTGGACAGAATAAGAAATAAGGACCACATTTGTAGAGAACTTAACATGATTTTTTTGAATGGTGTTGTCATTGATTTCAAAGTTAGTCATTGATGATCATCATGAAGAAGCCTATGGGTTTACTTGAAGGAGTCTCCAAAGTGGTCCCATTATGGTGTAGCTTTAAGCATGGCCCTCATGAGAATATTATTTTAAGAATCCCACAAGAAGCACTAGAGGGGTGGTCAAGAACCCCCTATAGTCAAGTGAAGAAGCCTGCAATTGTCCAAGATCAAGATTTCAAGATGGAGATTGTTGAAAGTATTATTTGTGGTCAATTTTGATACCCTATATTTGAGGGAATTTTTACCCTACATAAATAAATCAAATGAAATAACAAGTTACATGGTTGGAAATATTATTCTGAGACCTTTCCAATGGTATATGGAAGTCTCTCTAACTTTATAGGAATGAGGAGATATGAAGTTTTCCATTCAACAACCCAACCAGAAAATTGAGGTCAGCTCAACTAATTTTTGGGGAAAAAATTACTATAAATATAGGATAGAATTTTGTATTTTTTTAGTAACCAAGAAAGAGATCAAGTTTGAGGTGTGCACAAGGTGTTTGGGGTGTCTTCTGGTATGCAAGATAATTCTAATAGATTCTCTTAATGTCTTTCTTATTCTCAAGGTATGTTATAAGGTTGTGATGTTGTCGTATGCTCTACTATGAAGTTGTGATGTTTCTGTGAGGTTGTTGGGGGTTTATATGTGGACCCATGTGGACCTGCGATATATATGTAGACCCATTTTATGAGGCTCCTATTTTGGAGATTTTGGCACATGATTGGCACAAGGTTTTATGTGGTTGTTGGGTTCTATATGTGGATCCATTTGGACCTAGAATCTCTACGTGGACCCAATTTGATGATGATGATGTATCAATGATAGTGATAGAGACAATGAAAGTGACATGTTGATTCTTTTATAGACATATATGTGTTAGAAAAAAAAGGATCGTTGAGCAATAAAACAAAAAAAATGTGGAAATAAAACACATAAGATACACAATACAATAGAGACATAGATATATGTGGTTCACCTAGTGTGGGATACAACCACCAGAAAAATTCATAGCTCCTTCATTTTTATTATCTATAAAATGAATGGATACAAACTACAACACACCCATTGTAACTTCCTCTTCTTTCTCTCATGGTATCTTCTCCCAGAATACAATATTCACACTCATACACAACCACAATACAAATCCCTCATACAAAATGGGTTGCCTTTTTGGGAGAAAACCATAACATAACTTCTATTGTCATATCTGCGACATTATAATGAATGGTCCATATTGACTACGAAATCAAAATATTTTACAAGGTAATTTTCCCCAAAAAAATTCGTTGGGGTCCCACTGGCCCCTATGCCTCCCAGCCAGGGGGGTAGGTCCCCCCCGAACTCCCTTCATTCGGGAGTTAGATCCTGAACCCCTGACAAAAGGGGGCTAGGGATACCTACATATAAATCGGTAAGATAATCAAGCTCCACAACTAATAATTTTAGGGTGGAAGGAAGGAGCAAGGAAAGGGGGTTGGAGCCTCCTCCAGTTGGAACCGGAGAATCTAGGAAATTGTAGCTTCCTTCACGTTGGTGCCTGTAAATTAGCGGGTTGGTGATTCCTTCCAGTTAGAGTTGGATAATCTTGGAATTTGTAGCTTCATATTAATGTAATATTGTTATTATATAAGAAAATCATTCCATGGTTTCTTCCATTTATATTTCCACGTAAATTTATTTTTCATTGTGTATTTTTTCTTTTTTTCTTTATTGTATATTAGGATGCATTTATTTGATTGAAAATTTAAATTTTTAAAAGGCACTAAATTATAATTGATACTAATTCACCCCTGTTATAGCAAGATTTGCATCACCTCAACATTTTTCATCATCATCCAAGTAGAGCCTTGTTTATATCCTTTGCAGCTTGACACCCTATACCCCAAGAGGAAACATTCCCCTGAGTGTCCATATCCTGCATGCACCTCTTTTCACTGAGAATAGGTATGTTCCACTGGTGGAACTAGTTTCTTACTCGCGACACTCATTTCCTCCTATGTATCATAGAATTCATTTGTCTATGAAAAAGAAAAAAAAGACATGCAGGAAAATAATATTATCTCATGTTGGAAGAAGTCATGTTTCCTTTGAACAGAGAAAAAACTTTTGAGTCCACTTGTCATCAAAATTATGGGTTTAGCATGACCTCAAGAAGCTGAGATCGTACTTACAATTTACTCCCCCGACTGGTTACTCTTCTAGTCCCTATGGAGAGTTTTATTGGTGGCTCCTAAATCACAAAGTTTCATCATTTAATATATGATGCCAGAGTCATCCATATGTCTTATGCTCTTGTTCAAAGGATGTCTATTATCCTATGTCAACCATTTCTCAAAACTCTTGACTTTGCATGTCGACCATACCCTTAGTGTGTCTCATAATTACATGAAGTTGTAGTCTTACCATGAACTCTAGTCATACTTTCCTTATAGGTAGGTAACCTTGAACCCAAAAAACGACTTGTCCTCTTTGGTCGCTGACTAGGGGGTTTCCCTTTTGTTTGACAAAAAGAAATCTATTCACACATTGGGATTTGTACAGTGTCTTGGATGCCATTAGCCTTATTGGTGGTTTCCTCGCCTTTGTCGACAATTTTCCTTATTGACTTCTATTCATAGGGTCTTTTCAATGCACTGATTGCATCTGGCACATGTGAAAGATGCATAGGTTCATTCGTTCGTGAACATGTTCTTCGTCCGAGTTCCTCCAAATCATCAAGTTACTTCTTTGTACCTCATGTTGATTGATGAAAGATGCCTTAATGCTCTCCTTTTAGTGGGTCTCCTTCCATCAAATTCATCCCATCTATTCTGGAAATGAGACCTAGAGTCTTATGAGTACCTAGAGGCTTGCAGTCATCAGTGGAAGGTTCTCTCACCATTTACAGTTGGGAATACATCAATGTCACTTGATCAATGTATTCTTCAAGTGTTCTACCTCAACGCATTTACTCACACTTGTAAGAATGTATTCGATTCCTTGATACCTACTTTAATTATTGATAGGTTGTCTCACATTTGTTAATGGTATATCTTAATGACCGGTAATCAAATAAAGTCTCATTGTGTTCGACCTCATCTCTTTTATTCACATGATGTAGACTTTCACCTTTGGCAGATTGTGTAGAATACTTGAAGACATTAGTTCATAGTCACATATTTCCATAGTTGTTGCTATCATTCATTGGACCAGTACCTATATGACTTCAATGATCATGGGAGATCAGATTGTACTCCATTATATATAGATATCTTTAGATTGATTTTGAGATTGGTTTTCACTAAGCTTTGTTCATGACTATGATAGCCTATGGCATGTATCTACTATTGTATTGCCTATTCATGGCCATTAACAACTGTTTGGTATATTTCCACATGGATCTACAGTGTAATTCAAATTGGCATCCATGTGTACAAAGTCATTTTGGAATGTAATATTATTATGAGCAACTAGTTCATCTAGTTGGGTCTCCATTACTCCACTTCTGGGAATTATAATGCATTTCGGCCATCGCAGATACTCCTCTGACCTCACACATTAGGGGGAATCTGTTATAGCAATATTTTCCTCACCCCATGCAAATTTCTCAGAAGGCCTCTTCCATTTTCCTATGCAGACTTGAAGTCCCTTTTTGTAATTCCCAGAGCTAAAAACTATATTTTTCCACATATACACGTCCTAACAACTATGCATCATGCATATACATAGGTTGCACCATTATAGCATGCATACATCGGGTTTTGTTCCCAAAATTAAAAATTGGTGTTGAGTTTCCATGTCACGTCACGAGATCCATGATCCTTGACCTTCCATATACTATAAACGTTCCAACTCGGCCCTTCGGTTCCATTTGAAGACTATAAATGGGCCATATCCAAACTATGGAGAAGAGGACAAGAATTCAACTTTGAGAGAAAAGTTACTCTTGTGAAATTATTCACTTCATATTGAGTTTGCATCCCTTTTTCCTTTTAAGCATGAACACATTGTTCATCCCCAAATCTCTTCCCTATTTGATGGAGAACCTCATTGTCTCTCTTATATGAGCTTTCCTTTGGTGGAGAATTGAAGTGGTGGAGGCCCAGCTGGAAGGGACTTAGTTTCTCGGTTCCGAACGTGCCAACATGAAAGTTTGTCATTCATACACTTCTTTTGATAACATTTTAATAGAAATACTCTTTTCTCATCCAATTAATGTCTTGCAAATATTTGAATTTTTATTCCATGGGCGTATTTGTTATGAATATTGATGGATTATGCTATTATATGTGATAACTTTATATATTATCACCATGTGCTTGTGTATCTTGGTTGTTGAGGACAAGTTGTAGTTATATTTCTTTGAGTCAAGTGCTCAACAATGGACTTCATCGAACATCTGAACGAGGTAGGCTATTTATCTTGTTTTGTTAGCATATTTGTTTATATATCATACTTGATATTAGAGTTGATTTCTGCAGTCATTTCAGTTTTTTGTGGTTTACCCCATGCCATAGAGTGATTTTTCTCATAACAACCCCCCCTCTTAGTATCAACATATTTTGCAATTAAAACTCAAAGAGATTTTGATAGACACATTCTTGAAATATCATGCTTAAAACTCAAATTCAGATAAATCAATAGACAAATGCCCCAAATAGTTCTTTAGGGAACCTCAAAAAAATATACAATTTTATTTTCTTAAAATTTTGTAATATTCGTAAAAGTAAATACATTCATCTTAAACGAACTGATATGAGGCTCCTGTGGACCAATAATAAATAGAAAGACCTGGAAGAAAAAAAGATGACATAGTTAGGAATCGACCTTTGGTTTTCACAAATCATGAAACAAAAAAGGATGGATGACTGCTAACTGAGAAGAAAAGGAAGTAAAAGTTTAATGAGATGACTACTTGACTTACTATGATGGAAAAATAGGACCCTTGATTTTCTTGTTGAAGTCTCTTTTGTAGTCTTCTTGGATGGAGGTGCTCTAATGATATTAATTGCTTCTTGTTGATCTGGTTCAGTTATTTTAACTAGGACATTGTTTAACCATAGTTCAATGTACCACTCATTTTCCATATGTTTAAAATCAAAACTTAGTTGGTGAAGTGTATCTTCATTGTCTTTGTTTTTGTTTACATTCCTAACCAACCACTTCTCAACTTCTTCCTCCAAATATTCAGTTAAAAGTTTGAATTCACTTGCCCATGAAATTTTAAGGGTGTCTATTGAGTCACCAAATTGCCATCCTTTTTACCATTATTTCACATGTTTTCCTTGACTTTTAATCATTTCCTGCTTCTTGTAACCTTGTATTAAGTCCATTTTCATGCTTTATGTGGGTTTAGGGTCAAGATGTTTTGCAATGCATTTATTTTAGTATTCTAAGTGAATTTATGATTAAATATTAGAAAAATAACATCTTCTCACTTAACCTTGAAAGTTGGGTTAGTTTGGTGATGATTATAGTTCAAATTGGAGTTTGCAACAAGCCCTACTTTTACCACATAGCTCCAAATTCGAATTTCTTCTTCAACCATTGAATATTTGTCATGGATTTGGATCATCATCAATTATCTTGGATATGGAAATAATCTTGGACCATATAAAAGATCAGTGTGATTTGTTTTGAATTATTAGCAAAGATCTTGTAATCATTTACTAGTTGGTTTTTAGCTTTTACTTATTAGTAAATGGTTGTAACCACATGAAGGAAAAGTGGATCTGAATTTATTAGTTCCTTATCTTATTCTCAAAGAAAATTATGTATAAATAAGATTTCTTTCTCCATTCCAAAGGGAGGACTCTTGGAGCATATGTCTAGATTATTATGGAATAGAATAAAGTTCTTGGTATTTATCTTCACATAATTTGGCATTCTTTAGTTCTATTAATAGTATTCTTTGATTTAGTTAACAATGTTGTATTTTAGTTCGCTACCTTGTTCTTGGGAGAATTGAGCTCGCTCCAAATGGATCATGGTGGTATTTTATTTCATTTTATGCAAGTGTGTTTATTTTATGCAAGATTTTTCTCCCTTTTTATCAAAGAATTGATTCATGGAAAGAGAAAGTCTCATCCATACCAAAAGATAACTTGGTGATAGCAATGTCTTAGAAAGTATGGCAATGCTCAAGTACATAGTCATTGCTAGAATTGATTAAGCTTGCTTTGAATTTATGTTGTGTGGATCCTTGCAGAAACTAAATTTTCCATTGAAGACTAAGAGATAGTTTGTATATTTTATTGTATCACAAGAACATTCCTATAGTGAATGAAAGAATGTGATTTGCGCCATAAAATACCATGTCATTAGTCTAGTGAACAAGTAATATCTTTGTTGAGTTACAATTTACATTTTATTTTGAAATGCATGTTTTCAATTACATTAGCAACCTACAACATTATAAATATCATTGAACGTATGAATTAGAGACTTGATTCACAACTAATTACAAAGACATTTAAAATTGAAATGGAATCCTCTAACTTATGAGACAACAAAGAATTTCTTTACTCAAGCATCCAGTGAGAGAAATACTTATGTAGTGGTTTTATTTTCTATTTTCAATAGGTTATGATTTGAAGAGTAATTCTTCTTTGAAGCATTATATTAGAACTTAGAAGTTTTCTTGAAGAATAGGAACCATTTAGGATTTAATCCTACATTTCTTGTGTTTTCATCTCTAAGTTTACGCTCCTGGATTGATGATTTAATGTCCAGAAATTATACATATAATTTGACTAACAACATCCAGTTGTTCTTATAGTTGATCCCTTGAAAGCAATATTAAGTCCATTATCAAGCGTGGGCCCACCTATTCTTTAGTTAATTCAACAATATTAAGGAATAAATCACCTCTTTTTGAATTTATAGTGTCACATTTGAACATCACTTCTTGTAAACACTTGATCATCCTTACCCAACATGCATTTATTTGTTTTAGTCCAACTTTAGAAGGAATATTTGGTTCCCTTCGATGGAAATCATTAAAACTTAAAAAATTTACCAAAAATGTACCAACAACTTCTTTGTAGAAATTCTTATCATTTTATAAGACTTTTTGGAGATACTCTTTGAAATGTATAATCCTTGTTGAGAGAGTAGTTGAACTAGTTTATAGTTCCCATATTTCAAGGATTAAAGAAGTTATTTTTTTAATGTTATATCCTATGTACTTTCTAATTGTTCTTAACATATTTGAGGCACCTTTTAATCTTAAACTCAACTCTATTGTACCTTCCAAAACATTAAATGGCCTGATGGAAAAAATAGGCTCGACAAACAATGGTTGGGGCAGAAAAGAATATTCTAACTCTTTTATTAGTTTCTTCAATACATGGTTCTCTTTCTATTATTCATCAATTGATTGCTTCAGAGAATCCACTGTAGCTTGGCGGATTTTGAAAACTTTAACAGGTTTTTTAGAAATTTCCCAACTGAAAGGAAACTTCGTTCGAAATAATGTGAGACCAATCAAATATGGTGTATTCATGACTAGAATGTTGGAGGACATACATAACATATCTCATAACAATAGTCGTGGACTCTTTTCCATTGGTTCTAGAAAACAAAAATGAAAACTCCTTATAGGGGTACTTGAGTGAACATACCTCTATTTGGGAAGAGTTTCCAAAAAAATATGATGGCTTTGTGAGAAAATTGTTCAAGATATTTGATCCTCCATTGTTCTCCTTCAAGAAGGAATCAAATTCAGATCCTTTGAATGTCATAGTGGGTTCTGTAAGTATAAGAATCCTCCTAAAAATTGTAGGTGCCAGAGAGATTGGTGTCTTTCCCTGTAGTTGAACTATTCTTTTCTCATTTTTAAATTTTTCCATGCAGTAGAGAACAAATTCTTTAAAGTCAGACACTTCTAGCATACACCTAGCCATTAATGCAATCCTAGAAATACAAACCTTGTTTGAATTTATTTCTTGAGGCGAAAGCACCAAATACCACTTGAAGGATTTGGAAAATACCACTTGAAGGATTTGGACCACTAAAATTCACAGTATCCTCATCCCAAAGTATTGATAGTATCTCTACAATACAATTTTTTTTTCTTAATTGACATACTTGGAAAAGATTAATATTAAGTTAATATGCGGTGTTTTTTTCAATGTAACACTTTTTACAACAAGGATTTACTATCTTACTAAATTCACCACGTATTGTGTAGCATTCCCAACCCCAAGTTGGGCCATGCCAGACAAATTTTTCATCTCTGATACCAATTAATTAACTAACATTCCCTGCATATGCAACATATATGCAGTGTTAACAACATATAAATCATGCATAAATATATACTTTAAAGAACATAACGTTTATATAAACATTCACATGGTAAATGGCATATAAACACACATATAAAATAAAACTTATCTTTTGTAAATCACTGACTAGATGCATACCTCAAATGTTCCTCCCAAACATTGAATCTACTTCTCATGCCTTACACATAGACTCTATTGCTCATACCTGATCCGTCAGGATTTTTCGAATGACTTATGGTTGAGTTTTTATTTGCATGAATTAATTGACCATTGGGAAACTTAACAAAAGAAAGAGAAAAGAAAAGGAATTATATAGCCATTAACATAATTGCAGATCTGAAATGTAATGAAAAACAACAAACCATAATGCACAGGTTGATAACGAAGTTCGGCACAACTTTGCCTACATCTCCGGGCCTTTTCTCTATGGGGGAGGCTTCTTTATTTCTGTTTGAAAACTCATTAGTACATCTTTACAATGCCAAATGGCTTCCAGAATGATCTGGTCATGTTCACCTAGATCTCTAGAACCATGCGCAAAAGACGACATGCGAAACGGATGTCCGGAGCTCTCAGAAATCGTCTGACAGCATCTCCTCCTCAATGGCTTCCCTGTCTCAAACTGGATTTGACTTGGCTTCCTCTCAGCATCTCTGCTCTGATTGCTCTCCAAAGCTGTCCCCTTGGCCTCAAAATGGCCTTGGTTAAATAGTGGGGGAGTTAGTTGTCCATCTCCAACTTCCTCCACGAATTTAGGCTCTAAAAATGCCCAATAACTCCCAAAAATGAGTTAATTACATTAAAAAGGGGTTTAATTATCAATAAAATGCAAAGTTGGTTGAAAAACCCACTTATAACTATATAATATAGTTAAAATTGGCATAAGCCCTTTAACCTTGGGCGCGCGCTCCTTTTGCACGGTCGTATGGCTTCATGTGGCCACGTGCTAGCCCTTGGGCTATGCGCGGGCCACCCCAAACGCTAGCATCGGTCGCATTGCAGTTGCAACCGCACATAACCATGGCACATCCATATGACTATGGTTTAACTGTTATATAACCAAAGTTATAACCGCAATTTTCATACGTGCACTCCAGGTTCCAAGTCGGGGTTATATGGTAGCCGAGGGCTGGGTCGTATGCAACACAACGAAACCGTGGGTCGGGGCCAAGCCCCGACCCGACCCCCCACCAAATAATATAACATACAAATTCAAATAAATAAACCCCCGCATTGTAAACAAGAACCACCGCGTGGCCTGTTGGTCGGGCGCCATTTGTGAAGTCATTACATAGTGGGAGGTCGCCGGTTCGAATCCGACCGACCCCAAAAAATTTTGGAAACTAGAACCAATTAGACAAATACCGGGGTGCCACAAGGTAGACCATGATTGGGCCACGTGGCACCCTTACATCCAACCGATGCATGCCATGTGTCAACATCTGATTCGACGACTATCAACCAATAATCGCTTTTCACATCATCATATGCGGTACACCCAGTCAGCTTGCCACGTCATCGCCACGTTGAAAGCCGTATGCTCTGTCATCATGCCACATCAGCTGCTGACGTCACCCGTGCCACGTGTCACCCTTTTAGTGGTGACACGTGTCACCTTGAGATTGGTCCCGCCGTACACCAAAAACGCCAAATCTGCCTGACACGTGTCACTACTCGAGGCTGCCACGTGTCCTATACGGACCTACCACGTGTTGACTCCTGGTGCTGCCACGTGTCCTGTATGGACTGACATGTGTCATGTACGCACTGTACGGACAGATACAGTCAGCATCCAAAAATTTTGCTTGTTTGGCTTGGCGGACAGAATGCGATATCTGCTTCATACGGACTCCGTTTGACAAAGTAAATATACCACCGGAATCAGGAAGACGAGCCAGATGCAATGGTGTTGTTTTCGTCGGATTCTGAGCACTTTCATTTTTGAGCATTTTTCAAGCCCTGACAGGCTTCTGAATCTGATTTCAGATCACACCTCCCCACAATAAGACCTTTTGGTCCTCAAAAGGTTACTGATCAGTCAACAAGCCCGGGATAGGCCACCCAACTTTCTCTCTGTCTCTGAACTCTGTCCTGTGCACCTGTCTCATCAAGATCAACTGTAACACAATCATGACAACTGACAGTATATTGTTAGCCATTGCAACCCTGTTACATCTTACTGAAGCTACTATCATCCATGTAGAAAACATTGCTAATGACAGTATCAAGAAGACGACTGCAAATGAACTGATATACTTTAGATATCTGCACGACATGAGCTTATCTTGAAGCAACCTATGATTGATTTTCCATTCAACAACCATATCTTGTTCTTTCTTAAGATCAATTACTTCATTTGAAACAACTACATTCGTTAAATGTTCCCTTGTTTGAAGTGTTTTATTTGCTTTAACATGATGAGCATGAACCACATAATCGTGACCTGCTTTAGTGAACTGATATTGATTCTTTGTTCTGTAGAATATTGCCTTACGATCAAACAAGTATGGACTACCTAATATCATTCCAGATTCTCTTAATGACACAACATCACAAGTTACTTTGTCCACATACTTAGATGAAATTGCAAATTTGATTGTGCACTGTTTATTTATGTGCATTTGATGATGATTGCTCATCCATTTAAGTGTGTAAGGCTTATGATGAGTTTGT
>ML788991.1:439761-455312 GCA_009831015.1 Picea engelmannii
TTTTCAAGCCCTGACAAGCTTCTAAATCCGATTTCGGATCACATACCTTAGACCTAGACTCTACTGCTCATAGAAACACATATAAAATAACACTTATGTTTTGTAAATCACCGACTAGATGAATTTCTCAAATGTTCCTCCCATAAATAGAATCTACTCATAAACTCTCAGCAGCAGGTCACCCCCATGTTAAGGCTAGGACTCCAACAGGGAACATGCTTCCTAAGCCAAACTAAGGTCTAATAGATAGAAAAATTAAACTCAGGACAAGGTGCCAACTCCAACAATAGCTCCCAAATCACAACCTCTCATTACCCATAGCATGTCCCACTCGAGGAAGTGTACCCCTTGTCTCCTTAGCAGTCCTTCGTCTCTCTTACTTCCCTTCCAGGTATCCAACAATAGGTTGGGTAGGAAATCTCAGAGCTTTGTAGCACTTGGAACACAAGGATTTTTTAATAATTTCAACACCCACTAGTCCAACATACCGAGAAAAAATTTCCAATAATTCTCTCACCCAAAGGGAACGCTCACAGACCTGAAAACATGCTTCTTCAACCCAAAAACCCAAGGATTTATTGGGTACAATCGTCTTCAAATATCTCCAAGCACAAGTAATAATAATGGATGGGTTGAGTGTATGAATGGAAAGAATTATTGTGAGAATGATGAGAATGATTGGTAATTACACTAAGTTCCCACATTATATATGCATGCTCCCAACTTGACACTTGTTATGCTAAGAACTACATTGAGTCCACTTGGTGATACACATGCTTGGAACTCGTCCTATCATTCTTGGTACTCATCCTGCATGACATCTTCATGCTCCCACGTCACATATTTGGGATCGTAATAGGTTGATTGGACCTTTAACAACCATATTTCTCAATTCCAGAGCAACTTGACTTTCCAATCCAATATGAACATCGACTGAACTCAGAAATTGTCTTCTTGCTCCACTTGAATCACATTCCAATCAATTACATGATTAGCATCAAGAACATACTTTTTAAGAAAAGACACATGGAATACATTATGAATGCACATGGATGCAGGTAGTGCAAGCATGTATGCAATAGGACCAATACTTTCCAAGATCTCAAATCGTCCACAATAACGTGTTGCCAAGTTTGAACAGTTTCCCAACTTCAAGGAACTTCTCCTCGCCTTCACTTTTAAAAACATAGTGGAATACCTCGTTTTTGAGTCCCTGAATTAATAATGTATTTTGTACATATGATACATAGGCTGGCGAGTCGGTGTGTTTAGGGCGGAGTGCCTAGAAATGTAATTCTTTGAATATATTAATAAAATACATTGTTGGTTGCAATATGGACAAGAATAGATATAGAGGGCTATCATTCCACGAGAAAGGGGGCTACAGGGGCTAAGTATTTTTATTATATTTTATTTACCCATCTTGGTTTTAGGGGGGGAAAGTGGTTACATGAGCTTCTTGGGGGGAATTCCATGTGGTTCTTTATTGAGTGTAAATATATAAACCCCACTTTTGGGATATTTGGGGGTTGGTTCACCATTCATTGTTATTTGTTTATTGTTCCTCGTTCATGGTTAATGAATCATTTTCATTGCTCCTCATTCATTCTTTCTCTTGGTTTGGGCATGGGAAACAAATTATGGGAGAAAAGAGTCATTGCTTGTTGGTTGTAAGAAATTATCGTTTATTCCGGGAGGGAATGGATGTATGTGTGCATGAGAATAATGGAATTTGATAGAGAATTGTCCACAACTAAGAACCCTTGGAGTTTCTAGCATTGATATTTCCTAACCAGTAGCACTGGAGCCCTAGAAAAGAAGTGGAATAGTCTGAGGGATTTCATTGTAGAGAAAGGGGTTCAATTCTTTGGGTTGTGCAGGCTAAAGGAGGAGAGAGTTGGTAAACTAGGATTTGTTGTGTGGTTGAGAAAACTATGAGAGATTGATAGCTGGTAGTGTGCTAGAGTCGACATAGGAGCCATCCTTGTGGATTCATAGCCTTGGCTTAGGGGTGACCTATTTTTGAGATTTGGAACAATAATGTCTATGGTTGGGTGGAATGTCCAAGATCTGCAGCCAGTTGGTAAATGCTTAATTTAAAGATAAGTGTTATCTATGTTTTCAGTGAATTGGTATTCCGCTGTGTATTTAGTATCTTTGAAATATGTGTTTATAATGTGCATGCTTGTTGTTAATGATGTGCATAACCTGTTATTCATTTCTTGTATGGTTTAGCATTTTCTTTATTATTGCATGTGATGGTAACATATTTCTTGATTAATTAAATATTGGTAACATAAATTTGAATTTTCCTAAGAAGGCGAATTTAGAGGTACTTGGGTCGACTGGTATGTTATAATTGGTATTGAGAGTTTTTCCACGTTGATGTAGCTTGGACTAGTGGTTTGAGTACATCATAGATTGGTATCAGAGTGACGATTTGTAGTGCTAGGACTGTATGGGCCAAGTAAGACTGTTATTTTCACAAAGGTCATGCCAGAAGGTTCTTGGGCGGTTAAATGACATTTCTTGAAATTATTAATTTTGTGAATATTGGAAAATTTTGGGAATTTTTCCATATGATGACATCATCATGATGTGGATGACATGTGGCAGGTGACATAGATTTCAACTGTGGCAGGGTGGTATACCATTGTGGTGGGTGACTAATGGAGTGGAAGTTCATTACCACTCGTGGTATTGGAGGATTATTAAGTAGTTTTTGAAATGTACTTAAACCTATGAAATGAATGTGGATTTTCCATGTGTACCCCCATTGGTATGGTGGTTTTAGGGGGTATGGGCACCGTTAACACCCCTATTAGTTTGACCCCTAAAAATTAACCATAATTGTTGATCAACCTCGACTCTTCATCGTTAGATTGGGGGTGGGGACAGGTGGCATGCCGAAATTAATGGAGGGGATGGGACTCGCTAGTGCCATGGACCATTGTGATAGTGCCATGTGGCATTCATTACGGGTGGGTTCCCGTATTTAATAATACTTTATTTTATTCAAATAATGAAGAAGAGGTAAGGTAAGGTAGGGTAAGAGTGAGAAGGGAGGATGACATGAGGATGATGCGGAAAAACCAGGTGGTTGGAGGGGTGATGTAGCATCCCCTTAGGGTTCCATGTGTATCCATGGTGCCACATTGACATCCATAGTAGTAGATTTCAACATATGCAAAGAGTTGCCTATGTTTAAAAAAAAAACTAAATCTAGAGCCATTTTTTATTTTGGCTATAACTGGAGAATAATAACTCATATTGAGATGAAAATTCTATGATTTTCCCATAGTAAGGAGGGATACAAAAGTTCCAAAAAGGGTTATTGGCCATTTTTGCTTGAATTTTCCATAAAATTCAAAATAGTGGTTTTTAAAGATCTAGGTCCATACTAGTGACAGAGGTCCATATTAAGATAAAATTCTTAGAGAGAGTCCAGAAAGCATAAATGGAAATAAATCAGGAAGGAATTGAATAAAATATAAGGGGTTTGGAATGATTATGCTAAAATAGGCCAAAATGTACTATTCCAAACCACTTTTTAGGGATTTTTGGGATTTTTAGAGGAGGAAAAGTGATTCCATATCACAAAACTAGAAAAAATTATTTTATCAACATTTTGAATAATCATTGAGAAAGTCAACTTTGGTTTATTGAAATTTTTCCAAAAGTGCATAAATTGAGAGATAAACAATTTTGCCAAAAATTCCTAGACTGGAAAAATATTGTAAAAAGGACAAAGTTGTAGATTCCAGATTGTTGTAGAATCTTATTGAAGCAACAAATGGAAAATATGAATCTTTCTATGTGTTGAACATTATGAATATTATCTATACCCTATTAAAAAATTATCTTAGTTATTTATGGATTTTCTTTTGTAGTTGACAGAAGTTGGCCTTTTAGTAAAATAATTGCACCAGTGAAAAGAATGTACAGATTGAGTGAAAATGGATTTTTTTAGGAAGACATAACTTTCAACTTAGAGATCATATTGGGGAATAAGAATATTCACTGGAAAGATAATGCGGAGGAGAATAACTTGTAATTAATATAATTTGGATAATTTTGATATAATTCTTCATGAATTGAGAAGAAGTACCTGTAGCATTAATTGAAACATTTTTATAATATGCATAATTCTAACAAAAATGGTTGCTTGCACATTTTGCATAATTATAGGTATAAGAAGATAAATTCAAGCATATGATTGCATATTAGATTCATGGAGAATGCAAAGAGAGCCTACAATCATGAGAGAGAAGAAAGAGGTCAAAATATCAGTTTGGGTGGTGATGAAACATAATCTAATGGGAATAGGAGCATAGTAGAACCAACAAAGTTGATAGAGAATATGAAAAGTATAAGAATGGAAGTGCAGAGTTACAAAGTTGATAATGAGAAGATGATGAGAGAAAAAAATCATATAAATGCTCAAATGATTCAAATTCTAAATCAATTGTAGAGACAAGCAAAGAATGGATCAAGATAAAAACATGAAGAAGGTAGACATCATGAAAGAAGAGATAGCTACAGAAGACACAATCACTCAAGAAGTGCTAATAGAACCAAAATACATCACTCGGCTAGGAATTTTTATACATCTGAAGATTCAAAAAGAAGTCCATAAGTGTCTCTTATTAGGAATCAATGAAGAAGACATGAGTTGGACAGTTTGCAAGGATAGATTAGGAATATTAAGCTACCATCCTTTGATGGTGAAAGAGAAAGAGAAGATTATGTTGAATCTTGGTTTCTTGTAATCATAAAGTATTTTCAGTTGCACTATTATTCATATAACTTGGAATCCATAATTGCCACATACCATTTGCATGGAAAAGATCCTATGTGGTGGGATTGGTTGAAGTAATTTGAGAAAATTAATGAGAAAGGAATCACTTGGAAGGAGTTCAAGAGACATTTTCAAGAGTATATTTCAGAGCAATAATATGACAAGAAGATGCAATAGTTCTTTGAACTCAAGTTGCAAAGCATGGCCATGGGAGAATATGAAAAGAATTTATTGGGATTGTTGAAGTATGCGGGGCTTATCAAGGATGAAAAGGTGAAGATACGGAGGTTTTTGAGCGGACTGCCATATTTTAATAAGGATAATATTCAATACGATGAACCTAGAACCATGAAAGAGACAATTAGAAAAGATAAGTACCTATGTGATCAAGGTAAGGGAAGAGAACCTTTGCAGAAATATTGAAGGGATAAGAAGAAGGAGAAATCTTATCAGAGAAGGAAGGAATTCAAACCTCCTTTTAATAGAGATAGTCCTAATAAAAATCAACAAGACCATCCCACTAAGAATGAATCCAAGAGAGAAGACTCCTTGGGAAAAAGGGGAATACCCCTAATCAAATGTTGGGGATGCAAAGAAGATCAAATGTACACGGATTTCCCTCATAGAGAAGACAAAATGAATACCTTGCACAACATCCAAGAGGTTACTACAGTAGAATACATGGGCATAAATAGTGCAAGAACATATGCATCCTTAGAAGATTGACCAGCAGAACACTGATCCCATGTGATTAAGGTGGAAGGTAAGATCATTAATCAACATGTTTCTATTTTAATTGATTTAAGAGCAAGTCATAAATACATTGATCCTAAAGTAGTGGACATATTTCATTTGAAGAAGGGTAAGCTTGAAAAACAAGGTTTGGTTCAGCTAGCTACTAGAACCAAAAGAAGGATCAGTGAGACAGTCAAATATTATCCAATAAATATGAATGGAGTAAATACTAGTGTTGATATGAATATCATACCATTAGGATAGTATGATATCCTAGTTTGAATGGATTTGTTGGACAAGCATCGTGTTGTGCTAGATTGTCATAACAAGAGATTTACATGTCTTGGTGAAAAAGGAAAATAGAGCACTCTTAAAGGAAATCCAAGACCACTTTCTATAAGGGAGATTTCAGACTTATAGCCGAAGAGATGTTTTTGGAAAGGATTTCAATTTTATGCAACTTGTGTGGAGGAGCCAAATAATACCAAAGGGCCAAGTCTTGAAGATTATTCAGTATTGCAAGAGTTTTAGGATGTATTCTAGGAAATACCAGTATTACCACCAAAGAGGGATATATATTTATCCATTGATCTAGTACCAGTATTTTCCCTAATGTCAAAGACACCTTACAGATGAGTACACCGGAATTAAAGGAATTATAAATGCAGCTGGAAGAATTGTTGAAGAAAGGGTACATACTCCCAAGTGTTTAACCTTGGGGATCACCAATACTCTTTGTTAAAAAGAAGAATGGACCATTGAGGTTGTGTATTGACTTTAGAAAGATGAATAAATCCACTGTAAAGAAAAAATACCCTCTACCCAGAATTAATGACATCTTTAATCAGCTAAGAGGAGCAAAGATATTTTCAAATATAGACTTGAGATCAGGATACCACTGGGTAAGAATCAAGGAAGAAGACATCAGTAAGACAACCTTTAGAACTAGATGTTGACATTATGAATTTGTAGTGGTGCCATTTGGATTGATTAATGCACCAATTGTCTTTATGTGCTTAATAAATGGCATATTCAAAAAATTATTTGGATATGTTTGTCATTGTGTTCTTGGATGACATACTTATCTATTCTAAGTTTGAGGAAGAACATGAACATCACTTGCGATTGGTGTTGCAAGTTCTAAGGGAACATTAGTTGTATGCCAAGATGAAAGTGTTATTTTACCAAGAGAAGATCCATTATTTGGGGCACATTGTTTTAGAGGAAGATATAGCAATAGATCCAGAGAATATTGAAGCCATTAGATGTAACATCCCCACTATAATCCCTATTTTAATTTATGCATAGTGTAGATATGAATGTGGCTATGGCCAAGTGATGTAATATGTGAATGTATTTTATGTTTTTAAATAAATAAAACGTGATACCAACTGTTGGGAATATGGATAGAGATGGGGGTTGATTTTTCCACAAGAGAAGAGAGTGTTTAATAGGTGTCCAAGGGGGAAATTAATTATGGGTATTAGTTCAACCCATTTTCCTAAATTTTATTACCATTGGGGATAACTTATAATTTATGTTTGAGTTTATGAGATCTCAATCATTAAACTCATGTAAGAGGGTGGTTGTGAGAGTCACATCCCATATTTATTGGAGAGCATGGAGCTAAGTACAATTAGTTTTGGAAAGAGTGTAAGTCAAGCAAGTAAGCAAAAATAGAGGAAAATTTATATGGGAAGCTACATGCAGTTTATTTTTAACGTTGAGTTTTACATGAGAAACAAGCATGGAGCAGAGGAGGAGAGAATATGACATAGAGTAGGAAGGCTAGGTGAAGTTTGGAGCATATTGCATCACTTTGGAGATAAATATTGAAGAGCTAGGTTACCAGGCCTAAAGAGTGAACTCTTGTGTAAGTTTCACTGTAACAACAAGTGGTTGTTGTTGTTGCTGGTAGTTTTCCTAGAAGTGAGTTCCCTTGAGTTCCTAGTAGATAGATTCCTAGTTTTATGTGCTATAGAGACCTTGATAAACGAATGGGATGTCTAATGGACTTAGAGAAGTGAAGGGGTACATTCATTGGGTTGGGCAGGTTAAGAGGAAGAGAGTTGGAGGAAACTTGGGATAGTTGTAGGAGAATACCTATGGGTTATGGGATATTGAGTTGTGAGTGGAGTGGATTGTGAGAGGCATCCTTTTTTTTTTATTCCTATCCCCAACTTGGGGGTGATTGTTGTAGGAAAATCTCCCTGCGAACAGGTAGATTACCTCAAAGAGATAGACCCTAACTCTAAGACAGAAAGTTCTTAACGTGAACACTTACTTCCTTTCAAATATATACAAGCTAATACATCATAAGGAAGCAGAATAGAAGTACCTCTTTATCGACGTTTGTCCCTGCACGCTCTGAGTCGAGCTTCAATCTTTCGCTCCTCACTGAGTCCTGTAGACAAACAAAGTACGACCACTTCCTACTCTATCAAGATTAGTCTAAAATAGGTTTATCTACTAAATAGACAAATTCATGTGAGATTGAACACAAATTAGAAAGAAACAGTCCAAGTGTGTCATATTAATGAGAATAACGACAAAAATACTTACAATCGTAGATGCGAATGCAACAACTTTTTCGAGTCCCCTTCGTCTAACCCTTGCTCAAAAGATCCACAACCTGGATGACAACAACTTCACTGATCACTCCCCTTAGGCTGACTGTGTGTTTCCTATGAGATCATAGGTTTCATGCTAGCAATTCTTCCCCATTCCAGCACCACTTATGAGATCATAAGTTTGGTGTGATTCTCCTTTTTCCAATCCTCTTTCACCATTAGAAAGCTTTCTTATATAGCCTTGGAGAGGCTTTAACCACTTGAGATATCCTTGAGGAAGTTGAGGACTTTCCTCCTTCAGTTGAGGATCTGCCCTAAGATCATGGCTGGACTAGGGATTCAAATCCAACTTCCTTCCAAGAATGAAAATATGCTTCCCCCATTCATCTCAACAGCTTAACTACTGCCCGGAATAGGTAGCGCTCCCTCAAAACGACCATCAGAGCATTGTAGCTCTCCCTAGTAGGCTTTAGGGGGGCACCAGCGCTCTCAAAATCCATAGTGCTCCCTCAAAAGGGCCAGGGGAGCCTTATAATGCTCCCAGACAGTGTAAGGGGGAGCATCGATGCTCCCAGAAGAGGTATAGGGGAGCGCTCTCCTTCAAAAGCTCAGTTTTTGAGGTGCTTTCAGATGGCAAAAGGTTTGTAAGCCTACTGAATCATTTCTCCTCTTCCAAATCAAATGTTTGAGGTGTTTCAAGTGTCCTTCTCATGTCGTTATAGGCATGACATAGGAATCATGGCAGTATGCTTTTTTGCGACACTTGTGAGCAACATGCGACACTTGCGACCTTTGTAATGATGACACTTGAGACACTATCAAAGTGAGTAATTTTGATCTGTAACAGCTTGCCCCCCAAAGTATGAAGTTAGAAGACAGGAACTGATAACTGAAATTCTTTGTAGAATTTCAAGCAAGGGTATAGACTCGGAGAACCTAACGGAAGCTGCACACAAACATCCAACAAATATCATGACATATTTAAAAACCCAAGGCAGGCATACCTATGCTTGGGTGATCAAGACTTGCAAGATATGGCCGCCATTAAATACACTGTAGATCCATAATTGTATTGATAAGAAGGTATAAACACCGAGGATACAATGTGGATCTATACTCTGATGACCTGAACTGATCGTAGCCACGAAGAATACATAGTGGATCTACAATATGACAAGACATAGCCACGACCAACACAAAGTGAATCTATGTAATATTATATGTGTCATTGTTCAAGAGAAAATCCTTCGAAACCTGGGAAAAGTACATATCAAAGTGATCACTCAGCCCAGGGTCTTCTTACCAATCCCAATGTGGTACATTTCTAACCATGTGAATAGATGTCCTAATTTCGAACATGGCAGAAGCCACTTGATTACCAGTCAATGGTGTGAACCGTTAACAAGTGCGAGGGAGATCACCATTAATGTCAATGATTCCCAAGGTACCCTAGTACATCCCAACGAATGCGAATGGATGAGCTGGAGTCGAACATCGATGGAATCATTTGATTAGAGGTCAATGATGTAAACCTACTATCAAATGTGAGGAGGCCTGCCATTGAGGCATGCAGGTCCCAAAGTACTAATTGGTTTCTAAGTGTAATTCCTGGATAATGTGTTGAAGTCAACAGGAATAGGCTCGTCGAAGGAGGGCCTTAATGTATCCCCCATCAATGACACGAAACAAACACATAGATGTAATTGGCAGATCAAATGGACATGTACTGACACGGGTTTTGAGAAAAGATATTTGGGATGGCTAACTCTAGAGGTGGATACTTCCCTTGAACACTGAGGCACAACAGAAAAACATGAAGTGGACCAACACTTATGCAGTGGATACGGTGACTTGCGTCGAGTGACCCAAAGGAGTGAAAGGGACTCAAATGATTGGCTCAGTGCAGAGGTTCAGCAGATTATGATATGTGCAAATGACAAAGTTTCGTGTTCAAGGGCGACTCTAAGAATTGTTGGATGATGTTCTCAAGAGACTACTTGGCTTACTCCTTTCAATTTTTCCCCCATCCAGATGGATGAGTACCTCTTTTTGGTTTAATGAGCTCGAGGAGGATAACACATGCTCGATATAAATCACCTTCGGTAAGTTCCTCTTCCTTTTTTTAACGAACTGGAAGAAGTAAGGGTTTGGTCCCATTTGGGCCTGTCGATGTGTGCTTTAACGAGTCCAAAGACAGAAAACTCGAAGGTTTTTCGAGATTATAGAGTTTGGAAAAACACTTAAAAGAGAACTCTCTCAGTTCCTTTTTCGTACAATAATCTAATGAGACCGAAAAAAAGATAAACTATCGCTCGAAAGATGCCCTTTATGACCTTTTAACGAGTGTGAAAGGAAGCAAGGTCACTCAACAACCTTTTCAAATTTAGAGAGTCTGAAAAGGGTTTAAAGAAGACTCCAGGGGGGTTCCTTTTTCGTGTGTTCGTGTATTCATACGGGTCTGAAAAAGAGATAAAAGTTTACCCAGTTTCATTCTCATGTATTTACGAGCATGAGAAAGAACAAAGACTAATCTCGATACTCTTCCCCCAGCTTGAAATCTAGTGACTTAGCTCCAGAATGATCATCAAAGTTTGGAGACATGCCCCCCAAGCTTCAATTCATTCACCGACTTTGAGGTTGTCACCAATTTCTATGCTAGATGGAGAAAAAGGATACAGGTGGATGAAATGAAGGTTCAAAAATGAGACCTAACGAAAGACTCGACTCGACATCTATGAGATCTGGCGAAAGACTCAACTTGAAGGGAGAGGTGATTGTTTCACTTTTTAACGAGCTTCACACAGGAAAAGAACTATGCTCAAGGTTCCAGGTTCGATCCCCAGATTGTTGTTTCATTTTTTAACGAGCTTGCTATAGAGAGGAAAACTATGCTCGTGGTTGCTTCTTGATCATCGCTTCAAAGAGGATAATGCTTTGGAAGGATACCATGTCAAGGGACAAAACTCGGTCATGGCTTCCAAGAGATCTTCACTGGATGGAAGATAATCACTCTGGAAGGAACACATGTCGAGGGTCGTGACAGGGGTAAGGAGATCGGGCTCCAATAAACCTACTGAAGAGATCACCATGTCAACTACCGGATCCAAATCATCGGAAGTTGAGGTCATGGGAGACAACGCCACATAATTGACATGCGGCGGGGGTGATATTGTTTGCATATAAGAACCACTTAGGGAGGTAACTGATTCGGGGCTGATGAATGAAATTTGATCAATAGTCACAATTCTTCCATCGTGAGGGAAATATATCACATGGAAAAGGGTGGATACAAGAGCTTTCATAGCATAGACATAATCCCGCCCAAGGAGTAAATTGAAATCCAAGGGGTCTCGGACTACCATGACATCGATAAAGATAGTTTTCCCTCCCAAAGTTACAGGAAACTGAGGAAGGATCCCTAAAGGTTGACTAGTTCTTCTGTTAGAAGATAACATATTCTGTGTAACTAGTGCAAGTTACAGACAACCCAAAGCGTACCAAGAAACAAAAGACAAAATACTAACGGACGCACCTTCATATATCAGCGTTTGAGGAACGTCCCGACCACGAACCTGTACTATAATCTGGAAAGGAATGTGGGAGGGAAGACGAGGTCTAGTTAGCACACCCCAATCAAAAAGGATGGCCTCATTACTCGGAGGGGGTTTCGCAGGAGAAGGAGGAATGCCCCCCGGTATGGTAGAGTCTGTATTAACAAGAAAAACATGGGCAGTATCAGGTTTACTCTCTAGAAGGAGAGTAGGATCGACCGATGATTGGATCGGATCAACCAATGGTGGACTTGGATAGACCACTTTAGCACTCTTCAAAGGAAGAGTGGGACTGATTGAGGAAGGGACTGGATCAGTCACTTTGACATTCCTTAATGGAGGAATAGGATCGACCGATGGTGAAACTGGATCGACCAATTTAGCACTCTTTAGAGGAAGAGTGGGACTGACCAAGGAAGGGACTAGATCAGTCACTTTGACATTCCTCAATGGAGGAATGGGATCGACTGATGGTGAAACCGCATCGACCACTTTGGCACTCTTTAGAGGAAGAGTGGGGCTGACCAAGGAAGGGACTGGATCAGTCACTTTAGCATTCCTCAATGGAGGAATGGGATCGATCGATGGTGAAACTGGATCGACCACTTTAGTTTCATTCTCCAAGGGAAGAATGGGGTCGACGGGTGGAAAAGGATCGACCGCTTTGGTGTCACTCTCTAACGGGAGAGTGGGATCGACCGAGGATGAAAACAGATCGACCACTTTGGTGTCACTCTTTTGATGAAGAGTGGGGCTGATCGATGACGAAGCTAGATCAACTACTTGGGTTTGTGGTTCAATCGAGGAGGAAACTAGATTGACTACCTGATCAACCGAACTGACCGGAGATGGAACTGGATTGACTAGTCCATCAACCAATGATGGGTCGGAGGAAATATTACGATAACCTTTTGGAAGTTGAAGTTTTTCCAAAAGAGAAGAAGCCTCGTTCATGCGAGGACAAAGGTGAGATTAATGATCACCTTTACATAACATGCAAGGGAACTTGGTAGTTTTCTTCTTCTTACCAACTTGAACATCACTAGTTGACGGGGTATCATTAACATGATAGACAGAGGCCGATGATGTGGAGGACCACATTTCTAAGACCTGGATAAGACCGGGGCAATCCCTCAGAAAGTGGTCACCCTTACAAAGGTTGCAAGGGAATTTGGGTTTCATATTCTTCATTTTAATCTTGTTGACCTCATCAACACTCCCAGTACTATTTATAGTAACTAGTTTCTTAGAGCCAACATCTGATGTTGTTGGGGCCTTTGTCCTTTTCAGGTTCTTCTTCTTCTTCTCTTTCCATTTCTTCTTCTTTTGATCAACCTGGCTACTTGCTCTAGAGCTTTCACTAAGCGAAGAAGGAGAAATAGAAGGAGACTTAATGGGCGAAGAAGGCAAAAATTTGACATGAGGTTGATGTGTGGGTGGTGTATTGACATCCAAAGTATTAGGTGCAACTGAAACATTGGGAGGCTTCAGGATCACTGGAGTGGGAAACAACCAAACCGGTAATCCAATAGTGAGTCCTGGAAGACTCAGTGTGGCAACATATGGAGGACCAAAGTTTCCAAATGAAGGAAAGGTATAAGGTTCCCCAAGAGCAGGGGTTCCTCCATTGGTACTCCCAGGATTCGATGCCATTAACACTGACTCGACCTAAGGTCCACTAAGTAAAACAAACAACACACACTAATAATCTAAGAAGCAAACAATCAAACAAACCTTCCTATGATGAAACCACTAGTTGGTGATGAAATCCAACATCGCGAGATCAAAATAGAAAGGGGTGGGGATAGAGTGGGTGGATCAGTTACATTGGAGACCTGCTTAATAGACTTACGCCTTGGTGTAAGCTTCCACGTAGTAATTGTGGATTTACCCTCCAAGGAGCCCGAGTGAGTTTGACCAACGTTTGTTCCAGGTACAGTGAGACTTCCCTTCATTGTCACCTTATGTGAGACCCTAAATATTGTGGCTACTAAGGTCACCAACTTGTAGTTATCCCCTGGTAGGGTATAGTCAACAGTCCAATCGGAACGTATGGGCAGGATAACAAGTCTGAAATCATCTTGAAAGGCTTTCACTCAACATTGTGGGTATACCTTCCAATGATCCCCAATATATGATCTGACCACTACAAACAGTTGAACCATGGAGGGAAAATATCCGTAACTCACCCGAATGTGACCTCGTGCGTAACCCCTGTGTGAGAGGGGGATCCCAAGCAGACTTATACGATGATTGGATTTGACTCTCCCTAACTCAAGATGCTACTGTTTGTTTTGGAAACGTTGGAGAGTTATTCTCATAGCCTAATCCAAAGTACTAAGCCTATTCTACTGTTGGTGGAGGATCCTAGAAAAGAAAAAGTTCTAAATAATTTTTAATTAGCGTTGATTTTATAGCTGTTATTTACGCAAAAAGGGGTGCATGGAAGTGAAACGAATGGAAGTATGACTCAGTCCCAAAAATGCATCAAATAGGATAAGAAGTCATTTCTTTTCGATGAACATCTATTTAAGGGAGAGAGAGAGAGAGAGTTCTTTTCACTAACAAGCACTAATAAGGAGTGTCCTCAAACAAATTTTCTTCAATCAAATCCTGATTTGATGCTAAAACTTTTGAGATGCCTTCTAACATGCACAATCAATCACGAAGATGCTTTTTATTGTTTTCATATGAATAATGATTAATTCAACACAATGCTCATCTTGCAAATTATCTTCTTGGATGAATGAAAATCAGACCAACACAAGCAAGAATCATACAAACAATACACCCTCTCGTCGTGATCAAAACGAGAAGCGAAAGAAAAGAAACAATCAAAGAGAAATCAAACTTCACACCCAAAAGAAAAAGTCAAAGAACAATGATCTTAACTAAAACCAAATGAAAAGATATGTAGACCTTTGATGACCCTCACCAGCGTTTTTAATTCAGTCGACGAGGAGAGAAAGACAATGTATGGGTTTCAAACTCCAAATGGCAGAAAAACTCAACAACAATAGTGAAGAAGGCTACAAAATCCAAACAGCAAGATGTTTGTTCTTCAAGAAAAAGACAGATGTCAAAGCTGGAAAGAAGAAGGATTGACTCACAAGGTGACCCAGCAAGAGAGACACAGGGGAAAAACCCTGAAAAAACAATTCTGGAAGGTTTATTGGCCAAAGGAGGGCTGGYGCTCTATTTTCAAGGAAAAGGAGCATTATAGCGCTCTCTGTAAGGCTATTAGGGAGCATTGGCACTCTATGAACATAGGGACAGGGGCGCCAGGTTCAAAAAACTCCCAAAGGTGTCAAAAATCCAAAAATTGTAATTCAATCTCGACAATTAGGCTGAGTATGATGGGRTAGGGAGCCAATCAGCTCATGAAACCAATCAAAAGAGGAGTGAACTAGGTCTGAAACAATCAAGGGGTAGAACAAGGTCAATGAGGAGAAATCAAAACAAGAAGTTTCAATTTGAGGCTATCTCCCCAGCGTAGTCGCCAGTTTCTATTGTAGGAAAATCTCCCCGCGAACAGGTAGATTGCCTCAAAGAGATAGACCCTAACTCTAAGACAGAAAGTTATTAACATGGACACTGACTTCCTTTCAAATATATACAAACTAATACATGAGAAGGAAGGAGAATAGCAGTACCTCTTTATCGATGTTTGTCCCTGCACGCTCCGAGTCGAGCTCCAATCTTTCCCTCCTCACTGAGTCTTGTAGACAAACAAAGTACGACCACTTCCTACTCTATCAAGATTAGTCCAAAATAGGTCTATATACTAAAGAGACAAATTCATGTGAGATTGAACACGAATTAGAAAGAAACAGGCCAAGCGTGTCATATTAATGAGAATAACGACAACAGTACTTACAATCGTAGATGTGAATGCGA
>ML788991.1:455608-471716 GCA_009831015.1 Picea engelmannii
CCAACACTCTCAAAATCCATAGCGCTCCCTCAAAAGGGCCAGGGGAGCTTTTTAACGCTCCCAGACAGTGTAAGGGGGAGCGTCGATGCTCCCAGAAGAGGTATAGGGGAGCACTCTCCTTCAAAAGCTTAGTTTTTGAGGTGCTTTCAAATGGAAAAAGGTTTGTAAGCCTGCTGACTCATTTCTCCTCTTCCAAATCAAATGTTTAAGGTGTTTCAAGTGTCCTTCTCATGTCGTTATAGGCACAACATAGGAATCATGGCAGTATGCTTTCTTGCGACACTTGTGAGCAACATGCGACACTTGCGACCTTGTGAGAAAAATGTGACACTTGCGACCTTTGTAATGACGACACTTGCGACACTATCAAAGTGAGTAATTTCGATGTGTAACGGTGACTTGTTGTTGAGATTTGGAACAAGAAGTCTATGGTTGGGTGGAACGTCCTTCCCATGCATCTGGTTGCACAACCATTTTAATAAGATAAGTTTTTGTATGTTTTCTTGTGTTAATTTATGAGTTTATATGTTGTTCATTTCAATATGTGCATGAGAATGAATTTTATGTTGTTCTGGTGAAATTTATTAGTCACATTTTTCCTATTGACTAATATAGACAATTGCATGAGCCTAAATGTCATGGTGTTCATAATTATGTACTTAATTGCATATGTGAGTCAAATTTAATAGTAATGGCCACGGGGTTCTGGCGTGGTGCTCGAATCGTCACGTGTGCTAGTAATAGTTGTCGCATGCATTAATACGCCTATTGTGTGCCCATTGGGAATAGTTGTTGCACACAATACAAATATTGTTGTGCACATGGTTTGTCTCAATGAAGGCGTGACATTCATGTTGATCGACATGATGGAGCTTCATTTAAATAATGTTATCTGGAATGGTTAAATCTATATATAATTTGTAGTTTATAAGCTACAGAAAATTAATTAGAAGAAAATTTTCAAATTAATGTGTATTCTCCACTAGTAATTTCCTCGGTTAAGTTGGGGAACGTTACATTAGAGGATGGCCGACACCAAGGAATGTTTCAGAAGTTAGATATTTTATGGGATTAGTCAGATACTATAGGAGATTTATAGAAGGATTCTCTAAAATTGTTCATCCTATCACTTATTTTCAAAGGAAGAGAGTTAAATTTGAATGGACAATAAAGTGTGAAGATAATTTTAATTTTTTGAAAGAATTACTTACTAGTGCATCTATTTTGAAGATTATTTACCCAAATAAGAATTTTTTTGTATGTACATATGCATGCAAATAAGGACTTGGTGGAGTCCTCACTCAAAATGGACATGTCATTAGTTATGAGTACAAAATGATTAAAGAACATGAGAGGAATTATGTCACACATGATTTGGATCTTGCTACCATATTTCATGCATTGAATATGTGGAGGAATTATCTCATGGGAAATATATTTGAATTAAGGATAGGCCATAGTGGTCTAACATATATTTTTGAGAAACCAACTTTGAATGTCAGAGAGACAAGATGGTTGGAATTTTTAAGTGAGTATGACTTTGACATCAATCATATCAAGGGAAAAGAAAATAAAGTTGTTGATGCACTCAACATAAGAGTAAATCTCATGCATGCTACAACCATTAGTATGCATAGTTCATACTTAAAGAGCAGAATTCTAGATGTTGTTGTTACAAACTAGCATTACCTACAGGTAAAAGAAATATTACAGTAGGAAAGTGTACAACAAAAATTTAAAGGACATGAGATGGAGGATGGATTAGTTATGCATAAAAATAGAATTTATGTCCCTAGTTTTGGATAACTTAGGATTTTGTTATTAAAATAAATGCATAATGTTCCATATGTCGGACATCCCGGTTACCAGAAAATAATTATAACAATAAGAAGACAATATCATTGGCCAAGAATGAAGAAAGATGTTGTTGATTACATTGTCATATGTATGGAATGTCAGAGAGTGAAAGTTGATCATAGACACCCAACAGGTTTGCTACATGCATTGTCAATTCTAGAGAGGAAATAGGAAGTTATAACCATTGATTTTATTACTAAATTACCAAGGACAACAAGGTAGCATGATTCAATAATGGTAGTGGTAGATAATTTGACCGAATTTTCTCATTTTGTTCCAATGAAAATGACTCATACAACAACTAATATTGCACAAATTTATACAAGGGAAATTGCTAGGTTGCATAGACTACCTAAGGCAATTATTTCAAACAAAGATACAAAGCTTACTTCAAACTTCTGGAGAGTATTATTTAAAGGATTTGGTACAAATCTGAATTTTAGAACATCATACCATACATAGTCAAATGGTTAGACAAAGAGGGTCAACCAAGTGATTGAACACATGTTGAGAATGTATGTGATGAATAAGCTATCTAAGTGGGACGATTAGCTTCATTTGGTTGTGTTTTCTTATAATAATGGGTATCAAACTTCATTGAATATGAGTCCATTTGAAGCTTTGTATGGTATAAAATGAAATACTCTAGTGAGTTGGGACAACCCAATGGATAGAGTAGTACTTGGGCTAGAATTGCTCAAGGATATGGAAGACCAAATGGTTAAAATTAAGCAGAATTTGAAGGAAGCAAAAGATAGAAAAAAGAATTAGTTAGATAAGAATAGGACAACTAGAAAATTTAAAGTGTGAGAGCATGTGCTTTTGAAAGTGAAGTCCAAGAAGAGTTCATTAAAGTTGGGTAGTTGTACCAAGATGGCAGTCAAATTCTGAAGTCCATTTGAGATATTGGACATCAGACGGCCAATTGCATACATGCTTGCATTTCCTGCTTCTATGAATGTGCATAATGTATTTCATGTCTCTTTGCTAAAAAGTATGCACATGATCTTGCCCTTGTTATTGATTGGAATTTGATTCAGGTGGAGCTAGAAGGAGACTTGCAGGTACAACTGGTGTGCATATCGAAAAAGAAGGTGAAAGTGCTATGAAATCGAGACATAGGATTGGTAAAGGTTCAATGTATTTTCTACGGTCTTGAAGATTCTACTTGGGAGCATGAGGATGTTATGTGGGTAGAGTACCCACAAATTTTTGAAGAATTTTGAAATTTTGTTTTTCTCTCTTTTGCATATGCACTGAGGACATTGTTGAAATAAGGGGGAGGGGAATATAATAACCCGGTTTTGATTACTAAAATTAATAATGTATTGGTTGCACGGTGGTCGAGGAAAGAGATAGAGGGATATGATTCCATAAGAGGGGGGGAAAGGGAATAAGTATTTTTATTATATTTTATTTACCCATCTTGGTTTTAGTAGGGAAAAGTGGTTACATTAGCTTCTTGGGGGGAATGTCATGTGGTTCTTGATTGCATGTAACTATATAAACCCCACTTTTGGGATGTTTAGGGGTTGGTTCATGATTCATTGTTCTTTGTTTATTTTTCCTCATTCATGGTTAATCACTCATGTTCATTGTTCCTTGTTCATGGGTACTCACTCATTTTCATTGTTCCTCATTCACTCTTGCTCTTGGTTTAGGCATGGGAAATGAATTATGGGAGAAACGAGCCATTACTTTTTGGCTATAAGAAATTAATAATTATTCCAGGAGGGAATGGATGACTATGTGCATGTGAATAATAGTAGTTGATAGAGAACTTTCTACAACTGAGAATCCTTGGAGTTTCCAGCATTGAGATTTATTGACGAGTAGCATTGGAAAATAAGTGGAACATCCTGAAGGACTGCATTACAGAGAAAGAGGTTCATTTCTTTGGGCTGTAAAGGCTGAAGGGGGAGAGAGATGGTAAACTAGGATTTGTTGTGTGGTTGAGAAAACTATTGTAACATCCCCCGATTACCCAATATGGGGACACACCACTACTTCAAACCAAACTACTCTGTTGAAAACCTTATGCCAATTGTAACAAGGCCACTTAAAACTAAATAAAAAACAAAACTTCTCACTTCATTATGATAATCAAACTGTCCATTCCCAGGCATAGACCTACTAGGCTATGGAAGACAAAGATCTTTGAGGAATATCATACATATAAACTTAAAAAACTAATATTTATTTTACTAATACACCAATTAAATGCAGAAATCACAGTAAAATATACATGCAACAACACATGCCATTCCTATAAATATTAAAGACATGTACAGGATACACAACATACAAATTAACATAGAAATGGTACTTATATTTTTATGAGAAGACCACCAACTACGTGCAGACCTTCCACGAACCTCCCATCCTTAGACCACGATGCTCCAAGCTATCAGCAGTGGGTCACCCCCGAGATAGGACTAAACTCCACCCAAGTTAAAGGTATTCCTAAGATAGGATGAGACTACAGAAAGTTACACAATGCATCAAGAAGGAATCCCTCAAAGGAGCTTACTTATGCCCACCGCTCACAGACTCTGATTCCCCACATGTTTGTCCCACCCCAAGAATATACACCTTCATTGTTCCATTGTGCATTGGTTGTTCCACTTCCCTTCTAGGGCTTAAACAATAGACCAGATCAAGAATTCTTAGATCTTTGTAGCTACTGTTGGACTCCCTTCAATAGAAATCACTTTCTTGTCAATCTCTCTCACCTGGAGAGAGTTTCTTACATGCCTGAAAACCTGGTTCTTCAATCCCCTGTAACACCCATGTTTCCCCTAGCTTGTAAATAATCATAAAATAGGATTACCATGCTAAGGCATGTGGACAATGTAAATGTATTATAGTTAAACTACCCATAACTGACTGTTAGGGGTTGAAGCCTTGAAGTACGAGCCATGATATCTCCAGAGGAAAAAATCAGTTAATGAAGAAAGGACCAGTGGTTGAATCATCAACCACCCCCATGAATGGAAACATGTTCTAGCTGCAGGATGTCAGCTCAAAGTACCACAGAGACTTGTAGACCCAAGCTTCCTTTTGAAATAAGGAACATGACAGGTCGAAAAACCTTCCAGAGGAGGGAAGGTAAGATACATATAGAGACACAACAAGAGAGGAGACACGGGGACAACCGAACAAGATCGTAAGGGAGATGTGTGAACCCAAAGGAAGTGCCGAGAACACGTCTTGAAGGACTTGAACACGATCTTGATGTTGAGGAAGCATCTGATAAACCTCACAGGGTCGTTGTCACAGAGAAAGTTTCTCTGAGAGTTGGTGTAAATTCCTTAGTGATATCATGGCTTGGCATGGGGGTGGCCAGAGTGCTAAGAATGAATTCCTCTGAGCCTATGTTTGGGTGGAAAGGCGCACACCCACAGTCAGTTAGTTGGATGCAACTTGTAATACATAAGCATTCTCATACCCTGTGAAATTGAGTTGTAATTGTGTAAATATACTGTGAATGATCCAGGGATGGATATGTTTTCTTAATGATTTATATTGTATCCCTTATTGGTGTCTTCTTGATTGTGTAATCAAGAAAGTAGGAAATTATATGGATTATACATGTTTTGTATTCATAAATTCTTGCGTCCTGTGGTGGCTTAAGTTAGATCCACGAACTGTGAGTTCATTGACCTTGGGCACATTTTCATGTATGCATGAAGACACTCCTAGTCACTCTAAGTCCCTTGGAGGAGGGATTCTATTAAATCTCAGGAGAGATAGTGCACGTATGCACATGCTCTCTGCGGGGAAGGTAGAGACTGAGAACCACTTAGGTTCTATAGTTGAGGGATGAGCATAAGGGGTGTGCCGAAGAACCCTTCCTAGTGTTAAGTTCAGGAGGAAGAGCAACAAGCTATTAATCCTTTCATAGCTAACAAATTTCAGGAAGAGTAATGAGGTTGAAGTATCGAAAGAGAACGTTCCTTTGGTTGGGAATCATTGTCGAGCACGAAGATGAAATTAGCGAACATGCTAGTTCACGGCTCGTAATCAACCCACATCATTGATATCATTGGGAATGGAATATCAACGAATAGGATTAGACTAGAGTTGAGTGATAACTTCCTAGATTGCATAGGTTGGACCTCACAATCACTGTGAATCGTCGATCTATGAATGAAGATTGAGGGTGGGGAATTATTGCGGAGCGCGAAGGTGAAATTAGTGGACGGGCTAGTTCGTGGCCCGCTATTCACCAAAGTCACTGATCTAGTTGGGATGGAAGATCAACGACTTCGGTTAGACTAAGTTGGGCAATTACTTTCTAGATTGCGAAGGTTGAGCTCTTTGATAAAAAAACACGCACGTTGGGGCCCCACAATCATGGTGAACCATCAGATCTGAGTGCAAAAGGGGAAATAGTTGTCTGATATAAGATAAAGTGTATGCATTTTAACCTTTGCGTGTCCATGAGGATTGACTTTCCAAAGTCCTAAAGTCCTGAAGTGATTTGGGACCATCCATCGCCAAGAGGGACAGGTGGCATAAGTCTATGGACTCCAGGTAAAGACCCGAAGTAGGTCCTGGTCATTGATCACCTAGAGAAGTACGTGTTAAAAGATCGGAGTCTCCCAGTGAATGCACTTTGGAAGAAATGAGGGAGTAGAAGCTTGGAACTACCAAAGCCCAAAGTGTCAAAATTCACCCTGACTGTTTATAGTAGGAGATACATGTCCGGAGATCTGACACTCCGGAAGGATTGCACTCCAGATTTTTGTGTTGGTGATTAGTTGAGACTCCTGAAGCATAAAGCCCCGAAGTGATTTGAAGCCGTCGATGCATGGGAGACATTCATCGATAGATCATTAACTCTGGGTAAAATCCTTTTGGGAGAAAGTGAGCATGAAAAGGCAGAAACTCTCAAATGCTGAAATCCTGAAGTAAACCAAGACCATTGATCGGGAAGGACGTGTGGCACATGATCTATGATTTTGAAAGAACGTACTTTGGAGGACGGATTGTTGGAGCGTTCAAATCACCCTAATGCCAAAGTCCCGAAGTGAGTTGGGATCATTCATCACCAAGAATGGCACGTGGAAACAGATCATTAACTTTGGGTGAAATTACTTCAGGAGAACACGAAGAAGAAGAGTTTTAAATCATTGAAGCCTGAACAACTAAAACATTCAAGAGTCATTGATCTGCGGGAGGAAACATGTCATCAAATCGTGGACTTCGGGTAAAATGTTTCGGGATAAAGGAGTGTGAGGAAAAATTATATTTGAGACCTCTGAAAGCCAAAGTCCCAGAGAGGACTAGAGCCGTCGATTTGAAGGTGGACACACGACACGAGATCTAGAATTCATGAGGAAGCGAAGGGGGAAAACACCTAAGTCCTGGAGGAGAATCTTGATTTTTGATCGAGAAGGGAACCGAGGGGCGGTTGATCTGGTTAAAAGGGCCAAAGTGCCAAAGAAAAAGTAGAGTCATTGATTGAGGAGGATGTGTAGTGGACGATTGGTTATTTCAAATAAATTACTTCGAAAGAAATGAAGGTTTGAGAATTGAGATTCCTGAAGCCTAAAGGGAGAAATAAATCACAGCCATTGATCGAAGGGAGACAAGTGGTAGAATATATAAAGGTCAGACTTCGGAAGATTTATGAGCAGGAAAAAGTTGAGAGTTGAAACCCCTAAATCCCAAAGTTCGAAGTAAATCTAGACCGTCAGATCTAGAGGAAAATGTGGTGATGGATCACGAGTTTTAGGTAAATGCATTTATATTTCCAATTAAGAATTGAGAAACCTGAATTCCAAAGACCCAAAGGGATCATAGTCGCCAGTCTATGGAAGACATGTGTCGGTGGACCATAAAATTTAGATAAAAGCCATTGGGGGAAAACGAGAGTTGAGATTTGAGATTTTGAAGCTCGGAATCCCAAAATGATCAAAGTACTCAGTATAAGAGGATACGTGGCAGGAGATCTGTCATTGCGGGAGAAGGTAAGGTTTGAGAGTTGTGAACTCTGAAACCCGAATAGAGAAACAAATCGCATCCGTTGATTTGAAAGGGATAGATCTGAGCCATCATTTCAGAAGCACCGTTAAGTTCGTAAGATGAATGGTCCTATTGCATTGCGGGGACCGAAGGTGCGTGAACTTTAAAAATTTGAGAGAAAGCCGCAATATAGACCAGGGTTTTGGATAAAGGAAACATGGAGGCTCAAGGAGAATTGTAGAGAGAAAAGTGGTTTGGTTTCAAACCACCCTTGGTCGTGCCCGCAATCACGTGGTTACGTAAGTACATCACCCAAGGTCATATCAGGGAAGTGGATTATTAGAAAAGGAGCTAGTGCCCAGACTCAAGGATTTCACAAGCATAAAAAGGGGAAGGTCACGGGCACCATTAGACCTACACCTGAAAGTCGAAAGGGTTTGCATTTAATTACAAAATGATACCATCAAGGTCTCAGAGAGTCTCTTGGCTCCAGAATCAGATATCCTTGACCAGGAGGTCGAACTGGTTCCTCGACTTTCCAAATTAGAAACCATGGATGAAGAATCTATCCTTTAAGAAAAGAAAAAATGTTTATGCCATGTCATGGGTGTCTTAAAAATTGGTATCAGAGCATGGTTACAACACTTGGACTACTTAGGCTCATGTATGAGTCACATAAGGAGGTATGGTTATCTACATTTACTCCTTGAGGAGAAGGACTATAGATTGAACCTATGATTTTGGGAATTCTTGTTGAATTTCAGCAGAAGAATTTCTTTAGCCCTTTGTCAAAGTGATAACTACTCTTACTAGAGTAGGGATATGCTAATTAACATTTATAATAAGACTTGAATGTGGATAGTTGAAGGTGGTAGGGTTCTGTCAAGAGCATTTGAAGCCCGAAGGACGGATGACCTGGTGTTTGTAACACTTCTTCTAAGCATGGGCAGTTGGAACTTCAGGCACAGATGATTTTATATTATATAATGGTTAATAACTTCGTGGGATTAAATGAATTTGATAGGATCAGGTAAGATCCCTAGCAGTTATAATTACTGCTCTATATTAAAATCAGAGTATATAACTCCTCATGACCATAGAAAAGTGAGATGGGTAAAACCGTATGGACGCTGAGGCAAGAAGGTTTTCTTGCTAAACATTGTCGCATAAAGAGGAAAGTGACCCTGGTTGGTTATTGCCTTGAGAAAAGGCAACATCAATACGAGATATGACTATGATATTGGTACTATAAGTGATTGAAATCTCAAACTAAAGGAAACAAATGATGAAATTAAACTATCAAGTGAATGCATGAGGTAAAAATGTGCAAGAGATGCACCTAATTATGAATGAATGTGTATACATGATCATAAGGATGATTGGAAGATCCTTGGGAAAAGAATATAGAAGCCGGATATGTCCATGTGTGTGAATGACATGGAAAAAGTGCAATCAATAAGCTAGCATGATGAATAGTTATTTGTGTTTAATCATGCTTGAGTGCATGGGTTAATACATTGTGGAGCTTCCTAATATGAAGCCTGATATTAATACCAGTTAGGTATGAATGATTTAAACGTGCAAGTGATGCACATGTATGATGTAACTTAACAAAACTAGAATATGTATGGATACATAATTTGGGTACATGACAAAGATGCATGTTTATATTCCTTATGGGATATTTGGTAAACTACAGAAGCTAACTCAAGGTTGAGGCCATCAAAAATAGTGATGGATATACAATGAGGAAGTTACATGCTGAAGGAGTTCCTCGTGGTGGAACTGTGTGAATAATCTCTCAGGAAAACAAAGTCACAACCTTAATGACTATTGATAATTAAGTAGTGAGCCATAAGCTTATATATATATATATATATATACACACGCACACACTAGAATCCTGGTTTACATTTTGAAAAAACATCATATAAGGAATAGAAGACTAATAAATAAATATTGACCGTTCTGATAATCAAATGGTAATGTGCAGGATGCATAGGTCCATGATCCGTTATGAACGAAAAAAAAAAAAAACTATTAAAGCATGCTGTTGTATTCCAAAAAGGGTTAGGGTGAGGCCTAACCAAGGCGACTTAAGGAGAAGAGCAGGAAGATCCCAATAGGGAGTAAATTGCAAAAGCAGAGAAAATACAGTGAGGCCTTAGAAATAACTCAGCTGGACTGAAAAGTCCCAGGTGATGTAGAAATAATTTGAAGAAGGGGAGAGCCCTCAATTCTTTTATTGTTGTGTATTATGTTTTTCCCTGGGAGGAGAAAGATAGTACACTTATGAAAGTAAATGTTTTGACACCATAGTGATGAGGATTGTATTATTGCATAAACAATTGAGAACTGTCGGTATTGCATTCATGAAAACATTAAGGATAATGTGATGAAGTGCATACATATATGCTAGGACATGTCTTAAAATGTTTAATTAATTTAAATGCTATGGTACTTGCATTTTTACATGACAAATAATGTGTTTATGATGTATGTCATGTGTAGAAAGAAATAGATTGGAAATGTTGAGAATTATAGTTGTCAATAATGAACAACCTCAATCAGAGGATGACTATGAGAAGGTTCTTGTTGAAATATTGTTGAAGGGACTTTAAAGGTCCCCATGGAGCACCACTGATGGGATAATATCAGAAGGGGTGCTAACAACCAAAACCAGTATAACAATGTTCATGCCTATGTGGCACAAGGTATGAAAGGATTGGGTAAGAATCCATTTTGAAATATTTTATGGTCTTAATGTTATGTATGGAATGTTCAAAGGCAGTTGTATGCCTTGGATACCCAAGTAGGGTATGATTCAAGAAAGAGAACCTGAATCATGGAGGTGTGAACCTCTAGTAGTAAAGACTGATTGTAATCCTCAGAAGAATTCATGAACTGATATGTCATGAATATATGGACCAATCAAGGAACGATTGGAAACAAAAAGTGCTCATAGATATCACGTTGCATGGAATTGCTTCAAGGAAATGCATGTTTTCATAAAGGACAGGCAATGGATTTCCCATTGAGGAAGGAGGACCTTCCAACATTTCTACTTACATTGTATAGGTGTTAGAGAAAAAAAAATTTGGGTGGCCATGAGTGTTGGCACCTTGGTTATTAATGAAGGAGGAATGATTAAAGGCATTCATGTGAAACTTTTGAGTTTCATGTGTGTTGTTTTGGGATCATGATCGGCCTATGGCAGGAAGTATGGTCCTGCTATAAGAATGAATGAAAATGAATAATCCATATGGTGAAAATCTTGGCTAAGCTCCAATGCACCATGGAAAAATACTTGTCATAAAGTGTGGGAAACTTAAATCATTGCAAGGGTGAAATGGGTATGAATGTGGCCAAGAACGTTGAAACATTAATTAAATTTAGTTGACATCTAAATTACATTTTGAAATTGGTTGTGATGACATTATAAAGGTGAAATAAAAATAAATGAGCAGGAGAAACTAACAATTTGTTTGGTTGATTGAAGTTGAAAGTGCAGGAAGTAAAGGAGTCTTAAATATGACAGTGTTGTAAGCCATAAGGAAGACCAATTGCCTACTGAGACAAACTTCTATGGGAAGTAAAGTCCCATAATTATGAATCTGTTTCCTGTGTGAAACAAAGATGAAAACAAAATGTGGAATTTGGAAATTTGCGGATGACAGATTTACAAGAAGATTTTTGAATTTAAAATTTATGATGTCTCATAAATTTATATATACCTGTGATATAGGTAAAAAGAAAAGATCTGTGAAGAGTGAAAATATGAGAGAGTGATATCTCGGTTTCGAGGGAGAACTGTGAGAAAGAGTATAATCCGATCACATGAAATACAAACTTACTTGGGAGAAGGAGATTAATCTTCGTCCCTATCTATGATTGAGTCGGGAGAAGGAGAGTAACCTTCATCCCTAACTATTTATGTGCTAGTACAAGGAGAGTAACCTTTGTCCCTAACTTTAGCTGAGCCGAAAGGCTGTCAAGCTGTAAAAGCATGAAAAATAGCTACTGCTGAGCCATGAGAACCTCGTGGTAAGCCATAATCACCTAGAATATGTTGTGCTGAGGTAACACAAGCTGGAGGGACGCTTCGATAAAGAAAGTCTAAGGGACACCTCAACTATAAGACTTGGTAGAGTCTATAGAATTCTTTTGGTGCGAGAAAACCTTGGCAAGGCAAGATGGATCAGTTGAGGCATTGTATAGCAGATAAGTGGATGCCTGAGCCTGGGCCTGGAGGGTGAGTGACCACAAGGAAGAGGATATATTAATAGTTCTTGTAAACTATTGATTGGGATCATGCACATGATGGGTAGTTCTTCCTGTGCGAGAAAACCTTGGCAAGGTAAGATGGATCACCTAAGGGACTGTATAGTAGAGAAGGGGATGCCTGAGCCTGGGACTGGAGGGTGAGTGACCGCAAGGAAGATGAAACCTTGATAGTTCTTTTAGAATATTGATGGGGATCATGCACCCAATGGGTATGTCAAGGAAAAACAATAATCCTAGATAAAAAAAACAACCATGTGGGTACAAATCCACAAACTACACAGATAATTATTGTGCTAAGATTATGAATTTTTCCTAGAAATTTTTATGCAATGTTTTCACATAAGACTATGATTAACATGCTTGTTGTCCAAGAATTATTGAAAGCAGGTGACCAAGATTAAAGGTCTGAAAAAGGACCTAACCGAGGAAGAAGGATCAATGTTTCTGAAACAACTGAATGAGAAAGGCATGACAAGTGTTTTTGAGAAAGAACATCGAGGACGATGTTCCTTTAAGGGGGAGGGAATTGTAACACCCCTGTTTCCCCCAGCTTGTAATTAATCATAAAATAGGATTCCCATGCTAACACATGTGGACAATGTAAATGTATTATTGTTAAAATTCCCATAAATGACTATTGGGGGGTGAATCCTTGAAGTATGAGTCATGATATCTCTAGAGGAAATAAATCAATTAATGAAGAAAGGACCAGTGGTCGAATCATCAACAACCCCCATGAATGGAAACATGGTCTAGCTGTAGGATGTCAGCTCGAAGTACCATAGAGACTTGCAGACCCAAGCTTCCTTCAGATAGAAGGAACAGGACAGGTCGAAAAACCTTCCAGAGGAGGGAAGGTAAGATACATACAGAGACATAGCAAGAGAGGAGACACGGGGATGAGAGCACAAGCTCGTAAGGGAGATGTGCGAACCCAAATGAAGTGTCGAGAACATGGCCTAAAGGAATTAAATGTTAGCTTGATGTTGAGGAAGCATCTGATAAACCTTGCAGGGTCTTTGTGACAGAGAGAGATTCTCTGAGAGATGGCGTAAATTCCCTAGTGATATCATGGCTTCGCACAGGGGTGGCCAGAGTGATAATAATGAATGCCTAAGAGCCTATGGTTGGGTGGAAAGGTGCACACCCACAGTTAGTTAGTTGGATGCAACTTGTAATAGGTAAGTATTCTCATACCCTATGAAAGAGCTGTAATTGTGTAAATATACTGTGAATGATCCAGGGATGGATAAATTTGCTTAATGATTTATACTATATCCCTTTTTGGTGTCTGCTTGATTGTGTAATTAGGAAAGTAATAAATTTTATGGATTGTACATGTTTTGTATCCGTAAATGATTGCACCCTATGGTGGCTTAAGTTAGATCCATGAACTATGAGTTTTTCAACCTTGGGCATAGTTTGACGTACTCATGTTGACAATCCTAGTCACTATTAAATCTCAGGAGAGATAGTGCACGTATGCACAGGCTCTATGTGAGGCAGGAAGAGACTGATAACCAATTAAGTTCTAGAGTTGAGGGATGAGCGTAAGGGGCGTGCTATAATGTCCCCCACCTCTTGCTGAGGAGGTTTGGGATGACTTAGTGGTCTAGGTATCCCTACTAGGCCATAGTCTAACACTGAGGGGAAAATTCAACCAAACTAATGCTATATTCTTAAGTTGACTTATTGAAAAGGTAAAAAGAGTTAAATAGATAACTCAATGAAGGAATAGAAGCGTTGGAGGTTGAGTTAGGAATTAACCCTAGGGGTTAATTTAACTCAACAAGGAAATAGAAAAAAAAAAAGTATAAAGAGAAGGCTAGAGCACACCTCTCATGCATTCTGGATTTTGGTATTTTCTTGTTGATGTTCTTGAGCATACAGTTTTGAGGGTTTTTATATTACAAACCCTAGTGAACAATTCAGTGGTGAAAGATTCCACTCACATTATTCCAAGCTTGGTCTCAGGGATGAAATACTCCACCTACACCATTCTACATCCATCATCTATTCAGGAGAACTAGCAGGGGCATACCAGTTGGATCAATAGGGTCATACCAGCTAGGGTTTTCTTGTAGGGGCACACAATTTGTTGAAGAAGAGCTCAATACAGCATATTGAGGAATTTTTGGAGGTTTATAGCATTAGGGTTTTGATAGAAATCCCTTGATAACCAGTTTGAGGGTTTCTTTGAGGGATCATCAGGTCCTATCATTTGTCTATAGGTTGGGATGATTTCAGGAGGAAGAGGATGAGTTGGTGATTTAGTGTTTCTCAAATCCAAGAGGCCATAGGACATATCTGAACTTGAAACTTCTCTCAGGGGTTCATGGTTTCCCGGTCTATCATCCTAGAGAGTTTCAGGGGATTCATAGCCCATATTCAGCTAGGTCGTACTATTGGCCATATTCAGGGTTTTAGGAGGGTCGTACCAGTTTAGGGTTTATGTAGTTTGAGGAGGAAGCTTCAGTGTTTATTCTCCATACTTCAGGAGGTGTCTCCCATTGCCTTGATCTATCATTAAGAGGAGTCTAGCAGTGTTTGAGGATCTTCATCTTCAAGAGGTTTGAACCCTAGGTCTACATTGTCTTCAACAAGCCATACCAACAGCTTGAGGGTTAGGCTTAAACCCTAGTTTGTAGATTGAGTGTCCATCTTCTATTGCAACCTTTGGGAGGCTTGACTTGTATCTCTGAGAGCATTTTTTATGCATCTCTATTATTGTCTTGAAGCCATCTAAATCTCTTCCAAATCTTCTTCTCTATTTGTATCAAGTTATTGATTTCTTATAATAAAGTTTAGCTATTGCATGTGGTTCCTATCTTGTGTATTGTTGATGATCTTCATATGATTGCAATGATTCTTGTATAATTTGTGGCTGAATAAAAGAATAAACCCTAAGGCCAAAATTTTCATGGCCAACCTGCATACACAACAATTAATAATCAAATCAGTGGTTAGCTAGTGATTCCAAGAAAAAACTTGGCTTGGGATGATTACAGTCGTATCATAGCTCTGATCCTCCAAGCCTATGAGGATTAGCGCATGCAGAGGTATAGCGGTATCTTTATGGGAAGAAGGAAGAAGCAGGCTAGTGAAACAAAAGAAAAAATGGAGGGATAAGGAGATGACCGTGAGCCACAGGGCTTGGCTTACTTGGCAATCAAATTCCACAAATTCCATAAAACCCTAAACCTTACAAAAATAAACCTGGTCCACCACTTACAAGAAATCCAAGAGACAAACCGGAGGGAACAAGACAAAATCACTGAGGCCTTGAAGAAGGTAGATGGGACTCTAAGGAATATTGATGAGAACCAGACGATTATCACTCGACTACTGATGCAGATGACTCACCAAGGGAAAGACCCTGAGATGTATGGAAGTAAAGAGGTTGGTGGATCCCATGGTGAAATCGAGTATGATCTAGAAAAGGCTCCCAGGTCCGAGGGAAGCCATGGAGGGGGAACGTCACATGGACACATGGGTAACAAGGCTAACCCTAGGCCGTACTTACCCACATTCACAGATGGACAGGTAAAGCAGGAGCAGGTGCATGACTTTGTTGAGAAGATGACATAGTGTACTAAGGAGTACCATGGCTTGGATATGATGATTCAGAGGTAGATGTACTTGGATCAATACTGCCAACTCAAGTTCATAAACAAGCCCAGGCTGAACCACAGGAGCAGTTATGAGTTTTAACGAAGAGCAGGGAAGATGGAAAGTCCATACTTTGATGGTATGACCAAGATAATAGCACATGCATGGTTACAGAAGTTGGATACTTATCTGCATCTTAATCCCATGAGGGAGATGGAAGCCATCAAATTTGCCACTATGTACTATTGGTCACTATAATTGCTTAATTAATTTTAAACAACCAAGTGAAACATAAATTATCAACCCAGGGAAGTCTTTTGTTTCAAATATAGCCATGCACAGTATATGCTCAATTCCAAAAGAAACTTAGTGTTGTAGTAAAGAAATC
>ML788991.1:484127-514362 GCA_009831015.1 Picea engelmannii
TGGACTCACCACACTAGGCCACAATCAGATAGTGACCTACACAGAATTCACTCAGAGACTCATTGACAGATTTGATCAGGGGGATCTCGAGCTACACTTCTAAGAGCTCACACAACTCAGGAAAACATTAGAAACAGAGGTATACATTGAATAATTCCAAAGGATATCAGTCATGGTACAAGATATATCACCAACCAGGATTACGATGCTTTTCACTGAAGGGTTGATGGAACCCTTGAAGGGTTGGTAAAGGATTTTAATCCTACCAACCTATAGGATGCTATTTGGAGAACGAGGGACCTAGGACTAGCTTCCAAACCAAATTTTGTACCTAGGCCACCTCTTAACAATGGAGGAAGAGATCAGAGACCTCTAATGAACCAGGGGGGACGTGACCCAAGGGGATTTGACAAGGGTTGTGGAAGAATGGATGATAAAACCAGGAGGGATTTGAGAAGGAAGCAACTCTTCTTCACATGCAAAGAACCATGGAACCCATCACACAAGTGCATGGGTCGTGGCCAAGTGCACTACATAGAGGTGGCCTCAGACAATGAGGAGGAAGAATATTACATCTAAATTCAGAACATGGAGGCCGAAACCATAGAGACATCAGAGGAGGAGGTCATAGGATGGATAGTACAGTTGAGGGGAAAACCACCTTGGCATCTATCAGTGGGGTGCCCAAATTTAACACCTTCAGGATGAGAGGAGTCTTTCAAGGGAAGAAGGTATCAGTATTGATTGATGGGGGAGCCTCTCACAACTTCATTGACTCAACATTGTTGAGGAGGAGGCATATACCCATGGTGGATTTTTAAGGGTTCAAGGTGGAGGTAGCAGGTGGAAGCACTATGCCTTGTGACAGGTACATTCCAAGTATGAATCTTACATTAGGTAGGCATGAAGTGGTACAGGATGTCTATGTGATGCACCTTCTAGACACTAACATAATCCTTAGAGTTTAGTGGCCCAACACATTAGGGCCTATCACCACCACCTACAAGACCATGGAGATGTCTTTTACATCAGAGGGTGGATGAAAGGTAGTGCTCCAAGGCATGATAGGTAATTATGCCAAGGCAATTACAGCAAAGAGGATGGAAGCCATCTTCAGGAGAGAGGATATTGTGTATGCAGCTAAATGTAGGATTTTAGCACATGTGGATGAGCAGGGTAAGGTTCACTACACTCAAGAGATCCAAGAGATCCTTGACAAACACAACAAAGCGTTTGGACCGATTCCTCCAGTGGTGCCACCAGACAGGAGGTTTGATCATATCATTGAGCTAGAGACAATAGCTAAACCAATCATCACCACAGCATAGAGGAATCCAAAGAAGTATAAAGACGAGATAGAGAAAGCCATCAAAGAAATTTTGGACATGGGACACATCATGCTGAGCTCTAGCCCTTTTTCTTCTTCAGTAGTGATGGTCAAGAAGAAATATGGGACTATGAAAATGTGCATTGACTTCTGAGCTTTGAATAAAAAGACAATAAAAAATAGGTACCCTATACCTAGGATTGATGAGTTTCTAGACAAACTGCATGGAGTTGTCTATTTCACAAAAAATGACCTATATTATGGCTACCATCAAATCAATATGAGGGAGGAGGACATCTCAAAAAATTCTTTCAGATGTCATTATGGCCATTATGATTTCTTGGCGATGCCCTTTGGGTTAACCAATGCCCCAACCACGTTCCAATCTTTCATGAACCATGTGTTCAACAAACAGTTGAGGAAGCACGTGTTAGTATTTTTTGATGACTTGCTCATTTACAACAAGACATGGGAGGAACACCTTCAGCATGTGGACCAAATTATGTCTATCATGGAGGAACAGTAATTGTATGCTAAGGAGTCCAAATGTGAGTTTGGAATGAAATAAATTCTTTACTTGGGACACATCATTAGAGAAAAGGGGGTACAGGTACATCAAGAGAAAATAAAATCCATTATGGAGTGGCCTACTCCTAAGACACTTACAGAGTTAAGGGGATTTATAGGCATGTGCACTTACTATAGGACATTTGTCAAAGGGTTTTCTCAGATATGTGCACCCTTGACCGATTTGACTAAGAAGGGAGCCTTCAAATGGAGTGAAGAAGCTCAATTTACGATGGATAAGATGAAAAAGGTCATGAGCACGTGCCTAGTCCTAGCTCTACTGGATTTTGGCCTGCCTTTCACCTTGGAGTGTGATGCCTTAGGAGAAGGCACAGGGGCCATACTGATGTATAATAGGCACCCTCTTGCCTATGATAGCCGAAAACTCAGGGGTATTGAGATACTCTACAACATTTATGACAAAGAAATGTTGGCTATAATGCACGTAGTAGCCAAATTCAGGCAATATTTGGTAGGTGCACAGTTTGTGGTCAAATCAAATCATAATAGTCTTAAATACCTATTGGAGTAGAAGAAATTAAATAAAAGGTAGTAGAAATGGGTAAGCAGAATATAGGCCTATGACTTTGACATTGAATTTGTCAAAGGGAAGAACAATGTGGTGGTTGATGCATTGTCCAGGAGGCCATCCATTTATGCCATGATAGGTGTATCTGTTGACTAGAAGGACCACTTGGTGATGGAGTATGCAAAGGATTAGTTCACTTGTCAGCTATTGGATGGACAGGCACATAATGATAACTCCAGGATTATAAATGACCTCATCTATTACAAGGGTCGAATATTTTTGGTTCCTGGATCGGCCTTCAAGGCCAAAGTGTTGCAGGCATGTCATGACTCACCAATGGCAGGGCACCAAGGGATTGGTAATATGTAAAGGTAGGTGAGAGAGAGGTTCTCATGAAAGGGCCTCAAGGAGGATTTAATAAGGCATGTCAAGGAGTGAACTACGTGCTAGGAGAACAAGGATGAGCACACTCACCCAACATGGCTACCGCAACCCTTACCCATTCCAAAGCACAAGTGGGAAAGAATATCCATGGATTTCATCATTGAGTTATCAAGGATGCAGGGGAAAGACTTCATTTTCGTAGTAGTGGATAGGTTGATGAAGTTTTCACACTTCTTCTCCATAGCCACAAACTTCAATGCAACACAGGTGGCCGAACTATTTTTCAGGGAGATCTTCAGATTGCATGACCTACCCAAGACCATTGTCAATGACAAGGCTAGCAGATTCATGAGTACATTTTGGTAGGATTTGTTCATATTAGTTGGTATGACCTTGACCCCTAGTACCAACTATCACCCTCAGACGGATGGAAAAACTGAGATAGTCAACAAGTAGGTGGAAGGCTGTCTCAGGAATTATGTGGCAGGGCAGCAAAAAGTGTGGTTCAGATGGTTTCACTTAGGAGAGTATTTCTACAACACCACCCATCATGTATCCATAGGCATGACACCATTCCTAGCCTTATACAACTATGATCCACTCTCTTTTTTGGAGATTGATTTTGGTGACAACAAGGAACCAATGGTACAAGATTGGGTACAGTAGATCCAAGACATCCTCATAGAGATGAAGGATCATCTACAGAGAGCACAGAACCAACAGAAGGTCCAAGCAGACAAGCACAGAGTTGAGCACACTTTTGAGGTTGGTGATTTAGTATATCTGAGGCTCCAACCATATAGGCAGGCTTCGATAAAAATAAGAGGAGCAGAGAAGCTACAACCACGTTTCTTTGGACCCTATAGGATCAACAGGAAGATAGGGGTTGTAGCCTATGAGATGGAGCTTCCACAGGGCAACAAGATACACAATGTCTTCCATGTGTCCTTCCTGAAGAGGATCATAGGCCAACACATCATACCCATTGAGGTATTTCCTCCCATGGAAGACGAGGGGAAACTTGTTTTGATTCCGGAAGAGATACTGGAAGTTCGGGAGAAGAGGCTCAGGAAGAGAAGCATCAAATAGTACTTGATCAGATGGAAGGATCTACCTATTGAGGATGCCACATGGGAGAATGAATAGGTGGTACGTGAGACAAGTTTGGAATTGCTTGAGGACAAGAAATTTATAGCAGGGGAGACTGTAATGTCCCCCACCTCTTGCTGAGGAGGTTTGGGATGACTTAGTGGTCTAGGTATCCCCACTAGGCCATAGTCTCACACTGAGGGGAAAAGCAACCAAACTAATTTTATATTCTTACGTTGACTTAATGAAAAGATAAAAAGAGTTAAATAGATAACTCAATGAAGGAATAGAAGCACTGGAGGTTGAGTTAGGATTTAACCCTAGGGGTTAACATAACTCAACAATTAAACAAAAAAAAAGTATAAAGAGAAGGCTAGGGCACACCTCTCATGCATTCTGGATTTTGGTATTTTCTTGTTGATGCTCTTGAGCATACAGTTTTGAGGGTTTTGATATTACAAACCCTAGTGAACAACTCAGTGGTGAAATATTCCACTCACCTTGTTCCAAGCTTGGTCTTGGGGATGAAATACTCCACCCACACCATTCTACATACATCATTTATTCAGGAGAACTAGCAGGGTTGTACTAGTTGGATCAATAGGGTCATGCTAGCCAAGGTTTTCTTACAGGGGCACATCATTTGTTGAAGAAGAGCTCGATCCAACATATTGAGGAAGTTTTGGAGGTTTATAGCATTAGGGTTTTGCTAGCAATCCCTTGATCATCAATTTGAGGTTTTCTTTGAGGGATCATCACATCCTATCATTTGTCTATAGGTTGGGACGATTTCAGGAGGAAGAAGATGAGTTGGTGATTCGGTGTTTCTCATATCTAGGAGGCCATAGGCCAGATCTGATCTTGAAACTTATCTCAGGGGTTCGTGGTTGCCCGGTCTGTAATCCTAGAGATTTTCAAGGGATTCATAGTCCATATTCAGCTAGGCCGTAGTATTGGCCATATTCAGGGTTTTAGGAGGGTCGTACCAGTTTAGGGTTTATGTAGTTTGAGGATGAAGCTTCAGTGTTTATGCTCCATACTTCAGGAGGTGGCTCCCATTGCCTTGATCTATCATTAAGAGGATTATAGCAGCATTTGAGGATATTCATCTTCAGGAGGGCCGAACCCTAGGTCTACATTGTCTTCTGCAGACCGTACCAGCAACTTGAGGGTTAGGCTTAAACCCTAGTTTGCAGATTGAGAATCCATATTCTATTGCAACCTTTGGGAGGCTTGACTTGTATCTCTGGGAGCATTTTGTATGCAACTCTATTATTGTCTTGAAGCCATCTGAAGCTCTTCCATATCTGCTTCTCTATTTGTATCAGGTGCTTGATTTCTTATAATAAATTTCATCTATTGGTTGTGGTTCCTATATTGTGTATTTTTTATGATCTTCATATGATTGCAATGATGCTTGTATAATCTATGGTTGAATAACTGAATAAACCCTAAGGCCAAAATGTTCACGACCAACCTGCATACACAACAATTAATAATCAAATCAATGGTTAGCTAGTGATTCCAAGAAAAAAATTGGCTTGGGATCATTACATGCGCGGAAGAACCCTTCCAAGTGTTAAGTTCTGGAGGAAGAGCGCCAAGCTCTTAAGCCTTTAAGAGCTAACAAATTTTGGGAAGAGTAACAAGGTTGAAGTATCAAAAGAGAAGGTTCCTTTGGTTGGGAATCATTATGGAGCATGAATATGAAATTAGCGGACCTGCTAGTTCACAGCCTGTAATAAACCCACGTTGTTGATCTCATTGGGAATGGAAGATCAACAACTAGGATTAGACTAGAGTCAAGCGAGCAGTTCCCAGATTGTGGAGTTTGGACCCCGCAATCACTATGAATCATCAATATATGAACGAATATCGAGGGTAGGGAATCATTGCATAGTGTGAAGGTGAAATTAGTGGATGCGCTAGTTCATGCCCCGCTATTCACCAACGTCATTGATCTAGTCAGGCTAGAAGATCAATGACTCTGGTTAGACTAAGTTGGGTGAGTACTTTCTATATTGCGGAGGTTGAGCTCTCTGATAAAGAGCACACACTTTGATTCGTGGTAGACAGGTGTCGATAGATCATTAACTCTCGGTAAAATCCTTTCGGGAGAAAGTGAGCATGAAAAGGTAGAAACTCTCGAACGTCGAAATCATGAAGTAAACCAAGACCGTTGATCGAGAAGGACACGTGGTGCACGATCTATGATTCTGGAACAATGTACCTTGGGAGGAAAGATTATTGGAGCATTCAGATCACCCAAACATCGAAGTCCCGAAGTGAGTTGGGACCATTCATCACCAATAAGGGCACGTGGTGACAGATCATTAACTCCAGGTGAAAGCACTCCAGGAGAACACGAAGAAGAAGAGTTTGAAATCGTTGAATCTCGAACAGCCAAAACAGTTGAGAGCCATTTATCTATGGGAGGACACATATCATCATATCCTAGACTCTGAGTAAAATATTATGGGATAAACAAAGCATGAGGAAAACTAAGATTTGAGACATTCGAAAGATGAAGTCCCAAAGTGGACGAGAGTCGTCGATTTGAAGGTGGACACGCTGCACCAGATCTAGAACTCTGGAGGAAAGCGGAGGGGGAAAATGCCTAAGTCTTAGAGGAGAATATCGATCGTTGATCGAGAAGGGAACCGAGGGGTGATTGATCTAGTTGAAAGGGCCAAAGTCCCAAAGTGAAAGAAAATTCATTGATTGAGGAGGACGGGTGGAAAACGATCGGTTATTTCAGAGAAATTGCTCTGGAAGAAAATAAGGTTTGAGAATTGAGATTCTCAAAGCCTGAAGGGAGAAATCAATCACAACCATTGATCAAAGGGAGACAACTGGCAGCAAATTCGAAGGTCCGAAGGTTAGACTTCAGAAGATTTATGAGAAGGAAAATTTTGAGAGTTGAAACCCCCGAATCTTGAATCTTGAAGAAAATCTATACCATTAGATCCAAAGGAACACATGGCGATGGATCGCAAGTTTCAGATAAATGCGTCTGGGTTTTCAGTTAAGAATTGAGAAACCCAAAGTCCAAAAACCCGAAGGGATCGTAACTGTTGATCTGTAGAAGACATAGATTAGTGGAACGTCAACTTTAGATAAAATCCATTGGGGGTAAACGAGAGTTAGATTTGAGATTTCCAAAGCTCGGAATCCCAAAATTATTGGAGCCTTCAGTATAAAAGGATACGTGGCAGGATATATGTAATTGTCGAAGAAGGAGAGGTTTGAGAGTTGAGAACTTTGAAACCCAAATCGTGAAACAAATCGCGTCTGTTGATTTGAAAGGGACATATCTGAGTCATCAATTCAAAATCACCATTAATTTCATAAGATCAATGGTCCCGTCACATTGGACGGATCGAAGGTGCATGAACTTTAAAAAGTTGAGGGCGAGCCACAATCTAGACCACGATTTTGAAGAAAGGACACATGGAAGCTCAAGGAGAATTGTAGAGCGAAAAGTATTTTGGTTTCAAACCACCCTTGGCTGCACTCACAATCTCATGGTTACATATGGCCATCACCCAAGGTAATATCAGGGAAGGGGCTTATCAAAAAAGGATCTAGCGCCTAGACTCAAGGATTTTGCAAGCGTAAAAAGGGGAAGGTCATGGGTGCCATTAGATCTGCACCTGGAAGTTGAAAGGGTCTGCATTTAATTACAAAATGAGACCATCAAGGTCTCAGATAGTCGTTTGGCTCTAGAATCAGAGATCCTTGACCAGGAGGTCAAAATGGTTCCCTGAATTTCCAAATTAGAAACCATGGATGGAGAATCTATCCTTTAAGAAAAGAGAAAATTTGTATGCCCTGTCGTGGGTGTGTTACATCCACGGGTCTGAAAACCCACCTCTTCAAACCACAATCCTGAGAAATTTCTTCTTTTGTCCAAATCCTAAGTCAAATAGGTAACCACAGTAGAAAAATTGGGTATGGTATCTGGTAATGACAGCAAGTCACACCAGTATAGAGAAAATATGGGTAGCAACAACAAAATGGCTAGGGTGCGATCTAGCTCACAAACTACACAGTTGTGATGGATTCATAGGTAAAATGGGTTAGCTTCATAGGTTTTCATGTATCATAGGTTGCAAAGGTCAACAATGGAGGTCATGGCTCATCTTGTGAGTGTGTGCGTGCATGGGAAGGATGGAAAGAATGGCTAGCGAACCCCCACCATGACAGATTTTCTCCCATAAAATTGCATGCACCCAATTTGACACATCGCTCTCTTAGGATCTCATCCCTCTCCACTTGGAGTTTGTTCCTTTCCCTGAAGGAACTTAGGATAACAAGGGTTATTTACCAAACCTTATTATTTTAGGAAAATACATTATAATATTCCCTTGGTAATAATCCCTATAACTTAGCCCGTTTCCCTAGCCTCTCATCCCCATCCCTCTCCCTACCTAATGGATCTTAGTCCCCCATAACTCTTTCTTCCTGGTTGGTCCACACACAACAATGTAATTATATTAATGATGTGAGTATTTACATATACAAAATCAGGCTCCCTGGCCTTCAGCGTCTAGGCTCTCCTGCCTAATAAACACATAAGCCTCTCAACTTATAAACACTTGGCTCACTAGCCTATAATCATCATTACAATTCAACAGGGGCTCGACCTTGGGGTATTACAATCCCCTCCCCTTGTTTATGCACTGTCCTTAGTGCATCTTACTTACATAATATCAACAAGATTTCCAAAATCTTCAAAACGATATGAGAATTATGGCCGCATAGCATCTTCATGCTCCCAAGTTGCGTCCTCAGGGTCATACCAGGTCCATTGGACCTTTACATGACCTATGGCTCGATTCCTGAGCTATTTGATTTTTTTGTCCATAATGCATACCGAATGCACTTGAAAAGTGTTTCCTTTCTCCACCTGAATCAAATTTGAATCAATAACATTATTAGCATCAACTATATATTTCTTGAGCTTGAAGAAGCCCAATAACTTAAAATGTGTTTTAGTTTTATATGTTTAATTGATCAAATGGCATACTATATATCTGACATACTCTCAAGACAGTCAAATACATAACCATGTGAGACAATGCTTTCAAAAGTGTATAATTAGATGAGTAACTGAGTGGTGGGTGAAGAAAGTCTATATCTATCAACTAGATCAGATGTGTGATGGGCTAAATAAATATAGCACATATTACTTATTAAATCAGTGTTTATGAGTTGACCAATGAGATGACATTCATTTTCAACTAGATAAACTTAGACAACAGTAATCAGTCAAGCACAGAAAAAGAGAGAAAATGATAATCTGACATAAATAGTGAAAGGAACTTGTGATTTGTATTATGGTAAAAGGTCTCAGTACAATATCATCATGGTCTAGTCTCCAGACTCGAACCCTTCTATGATTCAAAACAATAGACTTTATAGTCTTTACATCAAAAATTTAGATCCTATCAAAATGGATCTAAAATACTAACAGTAGAAAACAATCAAAACTGCTCTCAAGAATAGGATCTAGTCCTATCATAAAGGTCAAACCCTTATCAAATAGTCTTCAGCAAATCTACAATATCTTCAACAGTCTTCAACATATTGATGAGAAGATCAAGTACTCGAACTCATCCTTTGACAGTTGGATGTTTATTGACCAAAATAGAAAGGCCTTTTACATTGTTCACCTTAATATCTGCCTTAAAATATGAAAAGGGATATTGATCTTCATCATTTTTATTATTATATTTCATTTAGAACCTTTTCCAAATGATCTAGAAATCAAAATCTTTGATTTGGTCAAAAGCATTAGCATTCTGCCAATACCTGCACTTCCGGTGGCTAACGAGCCAAATTCTGACTTGTAAGCCACCGAAAGTTCTTCTTCTAATGGCTAAAGACAGTTGTGAAAGCCTACCTAAGCCACCGAAAGCACAGTTTAAAAATAGCTTTCAAAATTTGCAATATTGCATAAAATCCTTCAATCAATCATGCTCCTTTGACTGATGATTTAGATGACCTTAAAATCTTGGAAGACCTCTACCTTGCTGGACATTTATTATTATATTACCATAAATGCTTTGTCACTTGAAGTGCCTCGATTTTTTTTTTCCTTAAATGATGGAACTGTTGCTAAGAATGTGGATCTGGAATTTGGATTAATCTCTGATCTATAAATATTGTTGCCAAGTGTTCTAGAAAATAAAACCAAGCTTCACCCCTCAAGTTGAAGGATGTTTCTTATAAAATCACAAAATCTCGTGTGAGTTGTTGAACAAGGACTGTCGATTCTAGACTTAGGCATATGTCTTAACTTGTTTCTTGACTTGTGGACTTAGAGTTGATGTTGGGCTTTGTATGTTGGGTGACTTGATTGCCACTTTCTTTGACTTGTGATGTGTAGGGTATACACTTGGTAAGTGAGCACACCTTTTGTTTCATTTAATAAACACACACACACACACACACACACACACACATATATATATATACACTTGACCTTTAGAGTAAAAATGTCGAATAACACAATAGACTTTAATAAGGATTTCTAACATTTATTTCCAGGTCAAGAGGACAAAGCCAAAGGATTTCTGAGAAAAAGTGATCAACGAGAGCTTGATTAGCTTGATGAATAATGTGTAGGATAAGACACTGGCCATCAAAGAGAGCTTTGATGAAGACCTGGAAGTTAAAAAAACTGGCAATTTTTTTTTAGGAATGGGTGTATTAAATAAAAGTTGAGAAAACACTCCAAAAATACCAGTTCATTTTTTATCGCTAACATCTGGCTCCAACTGGGATGGAGACCTCCTTGCGAGGTTTCCAGGAACCTAGTAGTTCCAGATGCCTTTACCATTGAGCTATGGAGTTGTTTGGCCTTTAGAATTGATCCCCTACAAACTTGTAGCCTGCATGTAACCTACATATAGTCTGCTATGCTTATTCAACAAAAAGTAACCGAAAGAGTCTACTTGCTCATATGAAGAGATTATTCTCCTATCTACTCCTACTCTAACCATTGTACTGATTCTTAATCAAGTAAACTCATGTTTCCAATGAAGCCATGTCAGAAAATGATTTACTGAACCTATTCTTGATCTTGACCCGAAAAATAATGGAATGCATAGCCAATAGAAAAGTGGTTTGAACAGATGATAAAGCCAACTTTCATCTGACAAAAATAATATAACATATATGCTTCTCATAGATTCCAAATAGTTTGCAATAGGGTCATTAAAACCAAAAATGAATACCTCTTTATGATGTTGTTCCAACTGAAAGAAATGTTGTTGTTGATTTCTTTCACTGATATCAATGCTGAATGTGGACTACTCAACCTTTGTCGGAGAAAAATGCAAGATCGACTGTTGATCTGAGCCTTTCTGCTCCCCTTCACCATATCTCTGTAATCTGAATTCATCATGATGATATGCTGGCTTATCACAACTAACAGTTTTTGAAAGAAAAGAAAGGGTATGTTCTTGATCTTCTACAATAATATCTTTGCAGGATATATCAAAACTAAAAAGATCTTCATTGGACTTTTGAACAACCGATTCGTAACAAGCATCAATCACAGCATGCACATATTTTTTATCATTTCTCTGCTGAAAAGAAGAACTAGAGGAAATTTTAGTAGACAATAAGTCTTCACAAACCTTCAAATATTCTTCCTTATCATTGTATTGATCAAATGTAGGAGCATAAAGATAAGATCATAATGACAAAGATGAATATTCTTATATAGAAGTATCAACAATATGATCTTGAAACAGATTTGGAAAAAAGATCACCTTGTTCCTCATCATAATTTGAAACAACATATTCATAAGGAGAAGGAGAATCCTTCTGATGCTCTAGCTAGAGATTAGACAGTCCCTGAAAATCCTATTCATCATGGTTCCTTCAACTTCCCTTGATCTGCAAATCAGAAAACTAAGGGTTGCCCTTAGTATCTATTGTAAATTCAAAACGGTTACATGTTGTTCCTTCAATCTACCCATCATCTTTAAAATTTTCAAAGGGAACAGTCTGATCTTCATGACAATCTAAGACAATAGATACATTTAGTACAATGTCAAAAGCATCTACATCATGGTTAACATCCTGAAGATCATCAATATCTCGATCATAATGAGAGGTATCTTCTACTGTAGAAAAATATTCATGAATGTTTAGTTCTTTATTCAATAAATTGAATTCATGACAACATTCAAGATATAGAAGATCAACTGGAAATTTGTCTTTACAAAACACATGAAAAACAACATGAAAATATGCCAAAGAGATGATACTGGAAATAGGAAGAGACTGGTACCAATCACTAGCAATTCCCTCTAATGAAAAACTGAAAAGATTAATTTGAACATCTTCATGTATAATTTCAAGCCGATGAATAAAGTCATGAAAATCCAGCAAGTGTTCAGCTGGAAATTCCCACTCTTCTCCTCGAAACCTGGGAAAAATATTTTCCCATTCATCTCTACTAGGCACTATATTAGGGAAACCAACAATATTTGAAAAATCATAGAAAGCATATCTCTTAGCTAAGATCTTGTTCATTTCATACTAGTGGAGTCGCCAATAGATTTTAGAACAATGGAGTCACCACTGAATCCGTCATTCATGGAGTTTCCAGATAGATGATTACAACTGAAAATATGTCCAAACTTTGTCTATCATCAAAGCTGGATCTTGTCGTCTCCCAAGGATCTTGTCACCGACAATGGCACCAATTTGTTATCACTCCAGGAGTCCTTCTCAGGTTGTAGCTTGAAGAAGCTTGGTAAATTAAAATGTGTTTTAGTTTTATATGTTTATTAGATCAAATGGGATACTAGATAAATGACTTACTCTCAAGACAGTCAAATACATAACCAAATGAGACAATGTTTTCAAAAGTGTATAATCAGATGAGTAACTGAGTGGTGGGTGAAGAAAGTCTATATCTATCAACCAGATCAGATGTGTGATGGGCTGAATAAATATAGAACATATTACTTATTAAATCAATGTTTATGAGTTGACCAATGAGATGACAGTCATTTGCAACTAGATAAACTTAGACAACAGTAATCAATCAAGCACAGGAAAAGAGAGAAAATGATAATCTGACATAAACAGTGAAAGGAACTTGTGATCTGTATTATGGTAAAAGGTCTTAGTACAATATCAACATGGTCTAGTCTCCATACTTGAACCCCTCTATGATTAAAAAAAATAGAATTTATAGTCTTTACATAAAAAAATTAGATCCTATTAAAATGGATCTAAAATACTAACAATAGAAAATATTCAAAACAACTCTCAAGAATAGGATCTAGTCCTATCATAAAGGTCAAACCCTTATCAAATAGTCTTCAGCAAATCTGCAATATCTTCAACAATATTTAACATATTCATGAGATGATCAAGTACTCGAACTCATCCTTTGATAGCTAGATGTTTGTTGACCAAAATAGAAAGGCCTTTTATCTTGTTCACCTTAATATCTACCTTAAAATATGGAAAGGGATATTGATCTTCATCAGTTTAATTATTATATTTCATTTAGAACCTTTTCCAAATGATCTGGAAATCAAAATCTTCGATATGGTCAAAAACATTAGCATTCTGCCAATACCTACACTTTCAGTGGCTAACGAGCCAAAATTATAACTTGTAAGCCACCAGAAGCTCTGCTTTCAGTGGCTAAAGACAGTTGTGAAAGCCTTCCTAAGCCACCGAAAACACAATTTGAAAATAGCTTTCAAAATTTGCAATATTGCATAAAATACTTCAATCAATCATGCTCCTTTGACTGATGATTTATATGACCTTCAAATATGGGAAGACCTCTACCTTCCTGGACATTTATCATTATATTACTAGAAATGCTCTGTCACTTGAAGTGCCTCGATTGATTTTTGCCTTAAATGATGGAACTACCACTAAGAATGTGGATCTGGGATTTGGATTAATCTTTGATCGATAAATATTGTTGCCAAGTGTTCTAGAAAATAAAACCAAGCTTCACCCCTCAAGTTGAAGGATGTTGCTTATAAAATCACAAAAGCTCGTGTGAGCTGTTGAACAAGGATTGTCAATTCTAGACTTAGGTATATGTCTTAACTTGTTTATTGACTTGTGAACCTAGAGTTGATGTTGGGCTTTGTATTTTGGGTGACTTGATCGCCACTTTCTTTGACTTGTGATGTGTAGGGTATACACTTGGTACATGAACACACCTTTTGTTTCATTTAATGTTTATATATATATATATATATATATATATATATATATATATATATATATATATAAACACTTGACCTTTAGAGTAAAAATGTCAAATAACACAATAGACTTTAATAAGGATTTCTAACATTTATTTGCATCACAGTGGAACCAATCTACACTCCTGTGGCTAAATACATCCATCCTTTAATCAGGAAGTTGAGGTTTTGTTATGAATAAGCCCGAAAAAAGATTGAAGATGCCATAAAACCCCAGAGATGTGATTACAACTGCAATTTGAGAATTTGGATTGATTGTTGTTTCCAATAGATGATGCCACAAAGTAATTCAGTAAGAAAAATGAAGTGTAAGCACACTAAATTGTAACTAGGACTTCACCAGTATACCCAAAAATGTTTCCATAGGCAAGTTATGAATTGTTTGCATGCACTATGCGCATAGTCAGCTGGAAAATAAAGGTTCTTGGCATCTGGAGTTGGGATACACAACTCCTTCTTGTATAGTTCCCTTGGCTTCTGATGTTTATGAAATCACTGTGACCTTCCAACACCTGTAAATTCATTATTTCATTCGGGCCTAGTGCTTCCGATCTGGCCTTTCGCCTATGATTGCATGCATGAACATTTGCGTTGTCAAAAAATGTTATCTACAGCACAACAACAACATCTTGGCTTCTTCAAGGCCTATGTGAAATCCGAAACTGATCCATGCACCGTATAATATTCTTCTCACTTTGAGGGGCAGGAAACCCTTATCTCAACATTTGCTTACTATTGCTTGGACATAACACTTGAAATGCCTGCGAATCTTTAATAAAAACTTTAACATTTTCACCTATGTAGAACATGGTAATTGGCAACGATACCTCCTCATGGTATCTTGGCACTCTGAACTAACACTTGTCACCAAATATTATCACACGCCATAAGGGTTTTCTAACTTGACTTTATGTGTCGATTCTAGACTTAGGCATATGTCTTAACTTGTTGCTTGACTTGTGGACTTAGAGTTGATGCTAGGCTTTGTATGTTGGGTGACTTGATCACCACTTTCTTTGACTTGTGATGTGTAGGGTATACACTTGGTAAGTGCACACACCTTTTGTTTCATTTAATAAACAAATATATATATATATATATATATATATATATATATATATATATATATATATATATATATATATATANAAATATATATATATATATATATATATATATATATATATATATATATATATATATATATATATATAAACATCATTCAAAAACTATAAAAATAGTTTAGAAAAACATTATCTATATATATATAAACACTTGACCTTTAGAGTAAAAATGTCGAATAACACAATAGACTTTAATAAGGATTTATAACATTTATTTGTAGGTCAAGAGGACAAAGCCAAAGGATTTCTGAGAAAAAGTGATCAATGAGAGCTTGATGAGCTTGATGAAGAATGTGGAGGATAAGACACTGGCCATCAAAGAGAGCTTTGATGAAGACCTGGAAGTTAAAAAATTGGCTAGAAATTTTTGGGAATGAGCATATTAAATAAAAGTTGGGAAAACACTCCAAAAATACCAATGCATTTTTTATCGCTAACAGAATACATTATGAATAATCATAGATGCAGGTAATGCAAGCATGTAAGATACTGGTCCAATATTCTCTAAGATTTCAAATGTACCACAATATATGGCTTCCAACTTGGAATAGTTTCCCAACTTCAGGGAACTTCAGTTGGCATTTCCCTTCAAGAAAACATGATCACCCACTTTAAACTCCCTGTGAGTTCTACCCTTGTTAGCATATCTTTTCTTCATGTCTTGGGAAGCCTTTAAATTATATTTTATCTTCAACATTTGATCTTCCATTTTCCTGATAAACTCTGGCCCAACTACTTCTCTATATACTAGGTTGTCCCAACTTACTGGTGTGTTGCACTTTCTGCCATAAAGTGCCTCAAATGGGATCATATTTAGTGATGATTGGTACCCATTGTTGTAGGAAAATTACACCAAGTGTAATCTTCCCATTTAGATGGGTTGTCCATTACATACATCCTTACCATATCCTCTATCACCTGGTTCACCCTTTATGTTTTCCCATCAGTCTCGGGGTGATAAGTTGTGTTGAAGTTCAGATTTGTTCTAAACCCTTTGAACAATCCCTTCCATAACTTTAAGGTAAACTTTGGGTCTCTGTCAAACACAACTGTCTTGGGTATGCCATGCAAGCATGTTACTTCCCTCATATAAATATCATCAACATGGATTTCCTTGTGAGTAACCTTCATATGAATGAAATGGGAAGCTTTAATAAGCTTGTCCACCACCACCATGATAGCATCATGTTTTTTTCTTGTTATGGGAAATTTGGTGATGAAATACATTGTCACCACTTCCCACTTCCACTCAAGAATGGGAAATGGATACAACAACCCAGTGGGGTGTCTATGCTCAGCCTTGACCTTTTGACACTCTAGACATTTAGCAATGTACTCAACAATTTCCTTCTTCATGCCTAGCCAATAATATTACCTCTTGATTGTTGCAACTATTTTCTGATATCATGGGTGTCCAGTATAAGGTACATTATGCATCTATTTCAAAATTGTACTCCTAAATTTAGGAGAATTGGGTACATAAATTCTATTCATGTATAGGAGAATTTCATCAGTTCCCAATTTATAATATTCAACCTTCTGTTGCATTTTACCTTGCTGCAATTTTGTTATTAACTCCATGTACTGCAAATCTTCTTTTGTATCCTCATAAATGATACCTTTAATATAAGTTTAATACATGCTAATGGTTGTAGCATGCATTTCATGCACTCTCTTGTTGAGTGCATCAACCACTTTGTTTTCTTTTCCTTTGATGTGCTTGATATCAAAGTCATACTCACAACGGAATTCTAACCATCTGCTCTGCCTTGCATTTAAAGTTGGTTGATCAAATAGATATTTCAAACCATTATGGTATTTCATCGGCTCAAACCTCTTTCCTATGAGGTAGTGCCTCCACTTCTTTAAGGTGTGCACTATGGCTTCCAGCTCCAAATCATGAGTGGCATAGAGCGTTTCACGCTCTTTCAATTTTCTGGATTCAAAACACATCACAAACCCATTCTGACTAAGGAATCCACCAAGTCCTTCTTTGCATGAATTTGTGCAAACCAAAAAATCTTCATTTGGATCTATGATCCTCATAATTAGAGCATTATCTAGCAACTGCTTCAATTTATGGAAGCTCTTTTCACATTCTATCATCCATTGAAACTTCACCCCCTTCCTTTGCAATGAAGTAATTGGGTGAGAAACCCTTGAAAACCCTTCAATGAATATTCTATAGTTGCTAGCTAGACCCATGAAATATATGACTTCTGTCACATTCTTAGGTGTTGTCCACCCTTTAATGGTCTCAATATTTTCAGGGTCCACTCTTATCCCTTCTTTGGATATCATATGCCCCAAATAGTGAATTTTGTTATGATAAAATGAGCACTTTCTCAATTTGGAATACAGTTGGTGCTCTCTTAACACTTGTAACACCATCCTCAAGTGATACTCATGATCTTCTTCTGAATTGGAATATATAAGGATCTCATCCAAAAAGAAAATGACAAACATGTCTAAGTATTCTCGGAAAACACCATTCATTAAGCACATGAAAACAATTGGTGCATTTGATAACCCAAATGGCACCATTGTGAACTCAAAATGACCATACCTTGTCCTAAAGGTAGTACTATTGATGTCTTCATCTATGATCTTTACTTGATGGTAACCAAATCTAAGATCAATCTTTGAAAGTATCCTTGCATCCTTTAACTGATCAAAGAGATAATCAATCCTTGGAAAAGGATACTTTTTCTTTATAGTCACTTTGATTAGTTGTCTGAAGTCAATGCACAAACTCAATGTCCCATCTTTCTTCTTCACAAATAAAACTAGGGCACCCCAAGGTGACACACTTGGGCATATATACCCCTTCTTCAAAATCTCTTCAAGATGCATTTGCAACTCCTTCATCTCTGGTGTACTCATTCTGTAGGGATTCTTTAATACTGGAGTTTCTCCAGGCATCAAGTTTATAGAGAAATCAATATCTCTCTTTGGAGGAAGTCCTGGTATCTCCTTAAACACATCCTCAAAATATTTCAAGACTGCATGATCCTTAATATTTGGCACCTTATCCTTAGGTTCTTCCTCCATATGAGATGAAAATATTTGGCAACCCTTCATATAACACTTCTTCAGTTGCATTGTTGATATCTCTTAGACCTTAATTATCCTAGGAATTCATTGGACTGTTCTTGGGTTCCCTTCCTCATTCAGGAGATTAAATGTTATGTTATGACAATCTAAGACAACATGGTGTTTATCCAACCAATCCATACCAAATAGAAAATCATATGAACCCAAGGGAAGTATGTTAAAATATTCCTTGGTACTCAGTCCATTCATGTCCATTAGACATGACTTAACCAACTAAATAAATTTTATCTTGGTTCCTGTAGCCAGCTACACCAACCAAGATTTCACATGCTTTCTTCTTGGAAAATGCATCTTTCCACTACCTTAGGATCTATATAGCTATGAATAGCCCATGAATATATTAAAATAGTAAATTCATGGTTATTGATCATACCTTCTAGTTTAATCATGTGTGATTGAAAATTAGTTTGCTTGTTGTCTAGGGAAGCATAGATCCTTGGTACACTTATGCCCATGTCTTCCATTGTTTCATATTTTTGTACATTTTGGGTAGCTCTCACTTTGTCACTTTTGTGAGGAAAATCTCTATACTTATGGCCTCCTTTACAAATCCAACATTGAATGGGTGTCTTCCTTGGCCTTTTCCCACCTACCGCAACCATTTTGTGCTCTCTAAAAGATGTTTGTCCTTGGGGATTGTTTCTGAGAAATTATGGTTTGTTCCCCTCCTACCTTTGTTCCCTCTTAATATTATTCCTGTCTTCCCAAGATCTTTGGAAAGTAGGCTTTCCTTTATGCTAATAATATAAGCACTTAGATCTTTTTATGGTTTCCTCCAAAGTCTTGGGATCATCATATTAAATCTTGTCACTAATGAAAGATGGCATCCCACTCAGACTTATTTTCTATTGATTTCCTGAGAAATTGACTATTCAGGTCCAATTTCTGGGTGATCAGTTATCTTTTATTTTTCAAGACCTTTACAATACCTACTTCCATGCTCCATTCTGAGTTTTGAGCAGGAAGTTATGGATATTTGAACACTTTTTCTTTTCAGGGATGGAATCCCTATACATGGATTCTTCCATATCAGAGCCAAATTGGCCCTTGGATCTGTATTGGATCCTATATTCAATTTTATAGGTATTATTTACTTCATTAAATGTAGGTCTGTACAAATTAAAAATTCCATGAGATCCTTCTCCAAGCCCCTCTCTATTTTCAAAAACAATTTTTAGGCACTTGGCCCTTTTTCTTCGACCCCCAATCTCATGTGACCATAGGTTGTGACCCATCACTAATAGATAGGCACTTATCCTATGATTCGGGCCTCTGGGGCTCCAGAACTTTAGAGGATATTCCTTCATTACAATCCATTTCCTCTGAAAACCAATTCTCTGAATACTCGGAGGGTGTATTGATTGACGATCCTCATTTACTCCTTAGATCTATGATCAATATGAGCTCCAGGACTCCGGGCTTCGAAGCCTTCCAAAGAACTTCTCTACAAATCTCTCGGAGCACTGACTCATCATAAATCCAATGGTACACCTTCTCCTCAATGATATTCAGCTAAGAATCACTCCATGACTTCGGAGGATTTCTCTTTTGAAGACCCTAGAACCTCCAGACTGTTGAATTTCAAACATTGCTTAATCTGCAAACACATGTCCCTGGAAAGGGGTGGTCTAGATTGGTTACAGACTTCGAGACTTTGGGGCTCTGGTGTTTTGGAGCTCCAAACTTCGGCAGTTTTCTCTGCTATAGTTTTAAAATGGTTTGAGGGGCAAAGTGCAAAGGACTTCTATGCTTAACCTCCTTGCACCTTCTCTGGATCTGACATTTTTGGGGGGTATTTCTTCTTCCAAATATATCCTACAACCCAAATTTAAACATGTGCCCCAATACCACAATTTTCGTGGTCTCCTTTATATGCTAACATTCTTGAAACGTTATACCTCCTGAGCTTTCCAATACCACCTAGGAGCTCTCTCAGCGCTACGCTAACACTCTGTACACCAATTCCTTGTGGAATTTTGACACCAAATTCCACATTTGTGGCCCATTCAAGTTCAGTTTTGAAATGATGGGCTCTGATACCAATTTGTAACACCCCAGCCTTCTACTGGGAAATGCCACTTAAAACTAAATACAAAACAAAACTTCTCATTTTGTTTTGATCATCAAAATATCCATACCTAGGCATAGACCTATTGGGATATGGAAGACAGAGCTCTTTGCAGAACATCATACATATAAACTTAAATAGATAATATGCATTCTACTAATACACCAATTAAATGCGGAAGTCACAGTAAAACATACATGCAACAACACATGCCATTCATATAAATATTAAATAAATGTATAGGATACACAACAGATAAATTAACATAGAAATGGTACTTATATTTTTATGATAATACCACCAACTACATGCACACCTTCCACGAACTTCCCATCCTTAGACCACGTTGCTCCAAGCTATCAGCAGTGGGTCACACCTGAGTTGGGACTAAACTCCACCCAGGGTAAAGGGATTCCTAGAATAGGTTGAGACTACAGAAAGTTGCACAATGCATCAGGAAAGATCCCCTCCAAGGAGCCTACTTACTCCCACCGCTCATAGACTCTCATTCCCCACATGATTGTCCCACCCCAGGAAAATACACCTTCATTGTTCCACAGTCCATCAACTACTCCACTTCCCTTCTAGGTCTTCAGCAACAGGCCAGATCAAGAATTGTCAGAGCTTTGTAGTTGTTGTTGGAATGTGTCTAGGAGAAATCACTTCCCCGACAATCTCTCTCACTTGGAGAGAGTTTCTCATAGACCTGACAACTTTCTTCTTCAATCCATGGGATTGACAAACTGCCTCTTCAAACCACAGGCCTGACAACCTGCTTATTTTTTCCAGCTCCTAAGTCAAACGGGAAACCATAGTAGAAAAATTGGGTATGGGCTCTGGTAATGACAACAAGCCACACCAATCCAGAGAAAATGTGGATACTAATAGAAAAATGTCTAGGGTGCGATCTGGCTCAGGTACTGTGCAGTCCTATTGGCTTCACATGTAAAATGGGTTAGCTTCATGGGTTTGCATGTATCAGAGGTTGCAGAGGTCAACAATGGAGGTCATGGCTCAGCTTGTGAGTGTGTGCATGCATGGGAAGGATGGAAAGTGTTGTTCCAGAGTCTGTACTTAAGGCTTAGAAGTATAGTGTCTAGGCATCCAAAAGTGGGTAAAGGGTGGAGAAGAGAGAAACGTCAACCTTCAACAAAGGAAACTAGGGAAGATTTCTACATTGGCATTGTCTAGCTTCCAACTATTCCTGGATGGTTATATCCTGTTCAATCACTGCCCATGAACGTTCAAGTTCAACCTGGGTAGTAGTTGTTTTAAGAATAGTATCGAAAAGGTTTAAGGCAATGTGCATTTGATTTTATAATTCGAGTTCAATATTAGGTTGTGTTGGTACAGGGACAGTCATGGAGAACAGTAAAATAAGAAGAACTTCAGAGAGAAATTAAGTGTTGTCTCAATTTGGTTGTATAAAAGAGAAATTACGGTTTCGGAAATAAAATGGGGTGCAAATCAAAGGCTCTTTCCCGTAACTGAGTTATATCTTAATAAAATCTATGAGGTGGGAGAAAAACATTTAGCTATCTATGATGTAAGGCTCCTATCAAGGGAGAATCTCACGTATAAACAGGAGAGGAAAATTGTAAGGAAATAACCCGATGTAGCATAAAATATATGTAGAACTCTGAAAGTGTTAACTGGTCTTACACCTACTAATAGCTGGTACAGAGGAAAAATAGTAAACAATTACAAAAAACCAAAATTCATTCGCTATAGTAGTGGTCGTACTAAATTATAACAAAACATTCACCAGTTATGAATATGAAATGAAACGAAAATATGAGATACAAGAAAACAAACTCATAACACAGTCGTGACGGAATTGAGAATCTTCAGATTTGCTTTGTATTAACTCTCAAAATGTAAAAACTCTATTACAATCTATACAAAAAGGTCCAATCACTTTTATTTCTTTCTATGGTATATTTATACAATTTTACAATAAGATAGAATCTCAATCGTTACAAAAATTTCAGTTATGATAGGAAGGAGAGCAATAACTCCATTTCTTATTCTCTGTCTTCACTTGGTACCAGAAGTTTGTCCTCGTGCATGCTAGATATAGGTGACACATCTTTCAACCAGTTGAGATATCAGCCTCGATGGTTATGCTTGACAGTTGGCTTCAAAAGAGTAATAGTCTCGGGCTGATTGCGGCAGCCTATCTCCCATCTGTCTGTCTATGATGTTGATAGCGCATAATTGCGCACTTGGTTTAATCATACATTTGTCTGTTTGGACTATGTCTGCCATAGTCACCTGGGAGATCTTGGTAAAATCTCTATCCTCTTTTTCCTTTATATCAAGCGAAATTTTTTCCATATTCATGTGCATCAACGCCTCGTCATTGCCTCTGCTATCAATGCCTAGCAGATCGCCATCTATAGCACTAAAGGCCTCTTCTAAGGAATTTTTTACCCTTTTGGCTTGCAACTTTCCTTCCACGATGTTGTGATCCCATTCTTTTAATAGAATGTTTCCTCTGGTCTGCTCCGAAATGGTGAACCTGGGAGTACTTCCCGAACCCCTGTTGTTTGTGGCTATCATAGCCTCTTGGAAGGCGACCCGTGCTGCTCCAGCTTCCCTTTCTCTAGCAGATAAGTTCTCCAAAACCTGGTTGGGCCGCAGAGACTCTGCCCCGAATCTCCATCGCCTAGGATTTGAACATCCCGATGTTTATCATTCTTCTCTCAACGATCTCCACCCTAGCCTGTAATTGTTCGATCAAATCCTTTTGTTGGCTTGCTTGCATCTGACCATCCTGGACCACCAGTTGTGCTTGCTCGAGCTTAGTATTGAGTATTTCTATCTCATTTTTATCGGCTAACCTAGCCTGTTCTATTCGTACGCTCGCTTGGTCTTTGGCAGTCTCTATTGTTGTGGCTAGTCTGGCTTCAAGGGTCCTAATCAGGCGATTTTTTTGTTTAAGATGGTTTTTCAAAATCCCGACTGAAAATTGATTCACTGAGGCATATGCTCCTAATGTCCCTTCTATTTCAGTCATGAATTGTTCATTCTTCTTGTCCTTCCCATCAGTTATGACTTTGTATTTCTTGGTTGTTGACTCTCCTTCCTGATAGAATTCCCTCTTTACCACTGCCTTTCTCTTCTTATCGAAAAAAAACTCATTCGGAGGGAGCTCTTCTACCCTTATAGGCCTCAACTCTTCATTGAAGATCCACCCTACGTCAATATTTCCCTAAGTTGACTACAAGGGAGTAACTGATGTGATAGGTTCTCCGACCTACTTTGCTGATTTTCCCAGAGTAGTAACCAGACTCTGCTTCTTAAGAGGGTCGGGAGTCTTTATTTCTGCTTTCGAACTCTTGGTTTTCTCTCCCTCATCTTGGTGTTTTTCTTGACCAGGATTCACATCCTTAGAGCCTTTGGCCTCTCTTTGTTTCACTTCCACCGTACTCGGACTCTCACCCCATAACATTGTGGGAAGACCACTGCATTGATGTTCTTGGAATTTCAGAACATCGTCTCTTTCCTCGGGTGCCAAGGTTTGTATCTAAGCTAGGATCTCGGCATAGGACCTTTCACCTCAGAAAATGTCATCTGAGGGTGAATATTCGTGCTCAAATCTCTTGAGCCCACAACTGGCCAAATGATTGCTCATGACCCTCTGTGGATCGTGCTTTTTGTATTCAATGAGGACCAAATTTAGGTCTTCCAGGGGTATTGCCTTAGCTTTGGCATGCCCAAAATCTAATAAAGAATAAGAATTTAAGTGAACAGGAAAAGGTGGCCATACCTTCTTTGAGTATCCCTTAAGCTCCTTGCTTATACCACCGATTACTGTTTGTCTGGAAACCTCACGACAAGCCATCTTGTCGGGAATGAACAATGGCAATGCATCCGGGGGAATAGAAGCCCCGAAAACTCTGAGGTATGAAAATTTGGCCTCTACATACCAGTCTTCTATACTGCTCAGATTTTTTACTATACTATCTGAGATCCTGGGTGGCGAGTGACTAAAGATAGTTACATGCAGAGGCACCATCACCCAGTTGAAGATTTCATATATGAAATTTTCCACTTTGTTTTCCCATAATTTCGAATGATAGAAATGTATGGGCTCGTCTTCTGCTGGAGTCCAACTCCAGCTCATTAAGGGAAATGGCATCCATAATGTATGCAGACATGAAAAATGAAGACGCCTTCCCGCTCTCTTTCTACGCCCGATACTCTGTGACTCGACTGGTCAAGCTATCGGACAACATTTTCACCCAATCGAAGGAATTGCCTTCAGCGACCCGAAATATTAGAGGCACCCATGGAAGAAAAAAATGTGAGGTGTCCTCTCTCCCGTATAACCTGCATGTCATCATGGCTACATACTTGTACTGCGGTTCTAAGGAAGCGATTGAATATATGCGGTGGCTATCAGCCCTGAACTTCGAGGCGTGTGAAACCCAATCTCTTATTAAACTGGACATGGTTTTATCATACTGTACGCATTCCTTTTGCTTGAACTCATCCAAGAATTCAACGCCATATGTATAGTCGGATGTTGTAGGCATCTTATACATGGCTTGCAGATGTTCGGGCCTAAACATCTTGATGGTGACTTTCTGCTCATTCATGATGGTTCTGGTCGGTATGTCCACATGGTCTAATGCCCATCGAACCATGTCATAATATGGAAGCAATTGTGGCTTGGCCGCTACTTTGTGCATTCCGGATTGGATGACGATCTTATACTTGGTGGTTATATCATCTTTTTCGTTGTCGCTGGAGTCATCGGAATAATCCACCAATTCGGCCTACAGAACATCTGAAATGAACAACCAGTTCGGGACTGAGTTGATACTTTGAGGCGAAGTATCAGCGACATTGTCTGATCCTTGTCTTGAAACCTCAACATTGGCTTTGGATGCTTTTCACGGAGCCATGGCTAGAGATTGTGTTTTATCTCTTCTGCGATAGAAATACGTATACATACAGAAGTCATCTTGCTCAAAGATAATGTGCTCTGCGTAATATGAAAATGCATTTGTTATAATGAACCACGACTCTTATATATATTTGAAAACTGGGTACCTTTCAGAACAATTTTGTCAAATCATGTTTAGAAATAATTTTTTCCATAAAAATCCAATATTATATTCATCAATTTGCCATATTTCCTCATTAATGTCATAAATTTTGGCGGTTTAAAATGTCAGTTGGTGTATGGAAAGAATAAGGCTACCTCGTAAATCATGCAGGGATCGAAACACGGGATATGTATTGATTTAGCTTAATTAATCCAGTTTTACCAACGTTAATCAATGTTTCGGTACTCGTTATATCGGGGATTTTACTTTAACACTTTCAAACTCTAACACCCGAGACTGCGATGATCGATTTTGGTTAATAAAAACGTAATCGTGATTAAGGGCTCAATTAATTTCATAATTATTGTATTCGCCATATCGCGACTCAGAGCTTCGAAAATAAGTTTCTGGGAGGTTTGCATGCCGAGCTGCGAAACCGCGAGATCACGATAATACAACTTAATAAAAAGGGAAGATAAGCTCGGATTTAGTGATTAATTAATTACATTTATATCCTTATCATTAATTCGCGAGTTGGGGTTTAGACGGTGTAACTTTTTAGAAAGAAAACGCCGAGTGGCGAATTTTCGACAGAACTTTTACCATGGTTTAGCTTTTACTTTTAACCTTGACATGGGTTACTAAAATAAGGACTTCGTGTTCTCGGCTATCAGGGCTACGACAATAAACTTTTGTATTTGGTGAATGCCGAGGTGTGAAAACCTGATGACGTTTAATCATGGTTTAGGAAAACTTTACTCCCGTTACTGCCCTAAGTAAAAAATCAAAACGATTTTGTCGTTTCGTTGCTCGGGACGTGTGAACTACGTGATTTATAGTGTCTAGCCTACGAGATCCTGAGGTAGAACAAAAGAGGAAACATTTTTACGAAAGGTAGGACTCACCTCAAGAGTAAAATACTCATCGCTGCTCACGTGATAAAACTCCAGAGACTTTGAAGCCACAAAGGAAAAAAATGAAATCCATTTTTCGATTTTGAGCATTAAGAATGAAATTTGTAACAGGCTAAAAAAAAACAAAGGCGGCTCCAACAGAAAGAATGGCTAGCGAACCCCCACCACGACGAATTTTTTCCCATAAAACTGCATGGGCCCAAGTTGACACATGGCTCTTTTGGGATCTCATCCCTGTCCACTTGGAGTTTGTTCCTTTCCCCAAAGTAACTTAGGATAACAAAGGTTATCTCCAAAACCTTAGTATTTTAGGAAAATACATTATAATTCTCACTTGGCAATAAGCCCTCTAGATTATCCCTTTTTCCTAGCCTCTCAACCCTTTCCCTTTCCCTACCCATTAGATCTTAGTTCCCCATAACTCTTTCTTTTTGGTTGTTCTACACGCATCAATGTAATTATATTAATGATGTGAGTATTTACATATACAAAATCAGGCTCCCTGGCCTTTAACATCTAGGCTCTCTGGCCTAATAAACACATAATCTTCCCAGCTTATAAACACTTATCTCACCAGCCTATAAACATCATTACAATTAAATAGGGGCTCTACCTTGGGGTATTACAATCCCATCCCCTTATTTATGTACTATCCTCAATGCATCTTACTTACATAATATCAACAAGATTTCCAAAATCTTCAAAACGATGTGGGTATTCTGTCCTCATAGAATCTTCATGCTCCCAAGTTGCATCCTCATGACCATACCAGTTCCATTGGATCTTTACAAGTCCTTTGTCTCGATTCTAGAGCTATTTGATTTTCCGGTCCAGAATGTGTACGAGATGCACTTGAAAAACACTTTCTTGCTCCACCTGAATCACATTCCATTCAATAACATGATTAGCATCAAGTATATATTTCTTGAGGAATGATACATGGAATACATTATGAATAATCATAGATTCAATCAATTTAATATATTGGTCCAATCCTCTCTAGGATTTCAAACGACCCACAATATCTGGTTTCCAACCTGCAACAGTTTCCCAACTTTAGGGAAATTTTGTTGGCCTTCACCTTCAAGAAAACATGATCACCCACTTTAAACTCCATGTGAGTTCTGTCCTTGTCATTATAGATTTTCTTCCTATATTGGGAAGCCTTTAAATTATGTTTTATCTTCAACATTTTCACTTCCATTTCCCTGAGAAACTCTATCCCAACTACTTCTCTATCTACTGGGTTGTCCCAGCTTAATAGTGTGTTGCACTTTTTTCCATCACGTGCCTCAAATGGGCTCATCTTCAGTGATGCTTGGTACCCATTGTTGTAGGAAAATTCTACCAAATGTAGATAATATTCACATTTAGATGGTTTGTCCATCACATACATCCTTATCATATCCTCTATCACTTGGTTCACCCTTTATGTTTTCCCATCAGTCTTGGGGTGATAAGTTGTGATGAAGTTCATCTTTGTTCTGAACCCTTTGAATAATCCCTTCGAGAACTTTGAGGCAAAATTTGGGTCTTTGTCAAACAAAATTGTCTTGGGTATGTCATTTAAGCATGCTACTTCCCTCATATAAATACCAGCAACATTGGTTGCCTTGTGAGTAACCTTCATAGGAATGAAATGGGCAACTTTAGTAAGCTTGTAAACCCCCACCATGATAGCATCATGTTGCTTTCTTGTTTTGGGAAATTTGGTTATGAAATCCATTGTCACCACTTCCCACTTCCACTTAGGAATGGGCAACGGCTGCAACAACCCAAAGGGGTGTCTATGCTTAGCCTTGACCTTTTGACACTCCAGACAATTACAATGTACTCAACAATTTCCTTCTTCATGCCTCACCAATAATATTGTTTCTTGACTACTGCAACTGTTTTATGATATCCTGGGTGTCCAACATAAGGTGCATTATGCATCTCTTTCAAAATTGTACTCCTCAATTCATGAGAATTGGGTCCATAAATTCTATTCATGTATAGGAGAATTTCATCAGTTCCCAATTTATAATCTTCAACCTTCTCGTGCATTTTACCTTGTTGCAATTTTGTTACTAACAACATGTACTACAAATCTTCTTTTGCAGCCTCATAAATTTTTCCTTTAAGATCAGTTTGATACATTCTAATGGTTGTAGTATGTGTTGGGCACCAAATTGGGCTATCTTTCTGCTACATTTCCATTACCTTTTTGACCTTTTTGCACTTATTTACCTATGTTTACTATGCTAAACCTGTGAGGTAAATACCCCTACCTTGTCCTTTGGAATATTTTATTAATGAAATAAAGTTGCAAAGTTTTGCCTATTCACAACACTAAAATGAAGGTTTGACTGCAGCTTCTGGAGAAAAAGACCAAGGCTTCATCCAGCAGTAGATCCACTATTCACAACAACAACCAAGCCATAAGGAGGTTGCACAGCTGGAGTCGCATATCCCTGAACCATATTGGGTATCTCACTGATTTTTTTTATTTGGTACTGGTGTCATTCCAACTAATGTATATCTTTGGGGATACAGTTACCATTTTGGGGGGAAAGAGGTTGTTCTCCCTCTCCTTGTATAAAAGACAGTTTATTCCTGTAATTGGGGATGTCCCCATTGAGATTGTAATAACCCTTTTCAGATTTATAAAACACTATCCATTTTGTTGTCTTAATCTTTGCTGTGACTAATGCAACCCTGATTAGAGAGCTGGGCTCGCTCTTCTGATCAGGCGCTACATCTTCCTGTGTGTGTTATTTATCAATTTATGCTTGCTATTACTATGTGTGTTATTTATCAATTTATGCTTGTTGTTACAGTGTGTGTTATTTATCAGTTTATGCTTGCTTTTACAGTGTGTGATTCTTATGATTACTTTTTGGAAGTTGTAGTTAATACCGTTTGACATTAATTCTTTGAATCTTAATCATGAACCCTTGGACAGAACGAATTGTACTCTTGCCCCTGCATATACCTTGTGCATTTCCTTGAAAGGATACACACCCAAATTGATAAATTAATGTAGGAAAATGGTGAATAAATCGTTCATACCTGGACACCAACATTTTGGTGTCATTGTTGGGGAGGCTAACAAGGTGAAAGAAAATGATTCAGACCAACCAGAGGGTCAATCTCTCATCCTGGGGAGAGAATGAGTTTTCTCACTCTACTTCAGGTCCTGAGCGTAGGTGTTCTTTCTTCTTGTCTTTATTTTTGATTTTATGTTTTTATCAATCTCTTGTCCTGGGGAGGGAGGAGTCTTTTGGTGCCCTGCTCTAGATCTTGAGTTAGATTTATTTCTTTCAAAACATTGTGTTTTTTTTGGAAACCCTAGCTTTTACCCTAGGGAGGGAGGAGTCGTTTGACGCTCTACTTCATATTTGAAAAGTATCAGGTGTTTTCGTGGTGTGTTTGTTCTTTTCCACCATACAGGTTTACCGGGCATCAGGCCTACTGATGCCTCTTCCTAGCCAAAGCCATGCTGAACAAATCCTCAAAAAACCACTTAAAACAAGCAACCCGCGCCCTAACTTCTTACTGAGCGCGGGAAACCGCTTGCTGTCCTTTTACTGCACGTGGGTATCCGCGGGCTAACCCACTACAGCCCGCGGGTACCTAACAAAGCAAAAAATCAGGAAAGTTTCCACCGGGACACAAGGATTTTTGTCAGTTAACTGGAACTCTGAGCCATGCATGGCCGAGAGTTCGCCAAAAACCCTAGCTCCTTCTAGCCTATAAAAGGAGGGGTAGGGGTACTATTCAAAGGAGAGAAAAAAATCATAGCAAGGAAACTCTGCCAAATT
>ML788991.1:532743-564981 GCA_009831015.1 Picea engelmannii
TTGTTGTTACTCCACTGGTGTGTACTAATTACTTCACTAAGTGTTGTTACTCCGCAACTGTCGTTACTCTACCGGTGTCGTTACTCCGCAACTACCATTACTTCATCGATGATGTTACGCTGCAACTGCCATTACTCTGCAACTGTCGTTACTCCACCGGTGTTGTTACTCTGCAACTGTTGGTTCTCCGTTGGTGTTGTTACTCCGCAAATGTCGTTACTCCGTCGGTGTTGTTACTCCACAACTGCCACTACTATGTCATCGTTGTTACTCCATGGTTGTTGTTACTCACTGTTGTTGTTACTCCTTGTTGTCGTTACGCCCTGTTGTCATTACTTCGTCGGACCTTTTGTTGCTACTCCACCATAAGGTAGGTCCCTAGGTATGTCTCCGTTGAATTTTATGGATTTAATTAAAATATTCCAAAAGACATCAAAACGTACCATGGATGGTCGTAATTAAGTTGGAGGAGGGGAGGGGGGGGACTGTCATAATAAACGATGGCATACCATGAAAAATCATTTATGACACACGATCCTCACCAAACATAATCCAATGATTTCAGCACTCTGTAATCATAACTTGATATGTTGAAATGCGTACTCATAAACGCAGAGTCATAATCAGTCACCTCCCCAACATGTTGCATTAAATTTCTGATAGTACTACCACAATCTGTCATCATTTCCAAACATACCAGTATTGTTTCATCCATCATCACCAAAAGCGATATGACGTTATTTTAGTTGCCAATGGTTTGGATCCCTGTCATTTTCCCCTACTAGCTAACTGCATTTGTCATGTTGACTCTGCCTCTGTAGCAATGGGTGGATGATCTGTGTAGCATGAACCTAAAGATACAATGAGAGTTCGAAACAATCAGGAGGTATGGAAGGTCTTTGAGAAAGCGGGCTGGAATGTTTACTTTGACAGGTTGAAAGGGTCGAATGAAGAAATTGCAACAGAATTCGCACTCAACTTGAGAGAAGGAAGCTCTCAGGTCCACATAATTGAAATTTCTGTGACAGAGGAAGCCATCGTAGAAGTCAGTGGACTCCCTCAAAACGAACAATGATGGTTTTCAAGAAGGTCTGTCCTTCCGAATTTTTCCGAAGCCATTTTACAGGCAGGAGAAAGCATCGTGCAAAAGGGTCGACGATACAACCGAAATTCGATGCCACATCCATAAAAATAAGTAGCAGAGTTCGTCATGAGATATATGACTTGCAAGGGGAGATACTCCACCATATTCAAATACCATCTCCGAATACTAACTCAACTGTGATTTCCCAAAGAAAATGCTTTTTCACTGAATGCGCCTTAGTTCTTATTGAGAATCCTTCACCTAATGGCACATTCGGTTTAGGAGTCGCAACAGGTATTGGCGATCATCACCCACCATGGGTTGGTTCAGCTGTTAGTAATGAATGCTATCAGACGAATCCTGATCCCGTGGGAACTATTTCGGGATTCCACAGAGGAAGAAGTAGCAGCCACTGTGGTTGCTAGGGAATATGAACCAAAAGATATGGAGGAGGAAAATTCAGGAGAAGATGACTATGTTGACCAGGAGGAACCAGAAGAGATGGAGATGGAAGCTGAAGCATTTGAAGAAGAGGAAGCTCCCCAAGAGCAAGCCAAAACCATGGAACCAATGGAAGATGCGGAAGTTGACACAGAAAGGCCCACTAGAACCATGGTCGAGGCTATCCCACAAGAACCAACCTCGCTTGTGGAACTAGCAGAACAATTTGATAGCATGACAACCACAGAAGCGGGGTCACAACAGACAGGAGCGGGTGAATTGGTCGATATTGCGAATGAGGGTACTCCAGAGGAACCTCCTGTCACCATGGATTCGATGGAGGAGGATAACCAAAACAAAGAAGAGGTCATGACCACCGTGACCATAGAGCTCATGGAAGAAGTGCTGGGAGAACTAGGGTGTGAGGTTGGCGCTGAACCACAAGAACCAACGTCAACCTCAGGATCGGATATTGAAGATCCCTACCAGTTCTCCTTTTTCTCCTTTATTCCAAGAGGAGCAAGGCAAACTCGTTCCCTTCGGTGCACAGAAGAAGATCTGACCATTCCCCCAATTCTATCACAAAATCCACAACCGTTTGGGGTGGATGATACTCAAATAGACACATTAGCATAAGAGCATCTTGCAAGGGCACCACCAGTCACGGTGAGTGTGCAACAAGAAGAAATAGCTATAGGTGAAGAGGAGGGACCAAGCGACGCGGTCCCGACAAATGAGCCAATGGAAGAGCTAGGCGAGAAGGTCGTAAGACTCTCAGTCAAACAAAAACATCAACTACAATTTAAAGAGACAATGCAGCTTAAGATGGAGGTCAGGAAACTAAGGAAATATGTACAAAAAATGTAGGAGCGGATGAAGAAATACAAGCAGAAAGCTAGAAATTTCAAGGCCATAGGAGTAGAAACAGAGACTCATATGGACCAGGTAGCCATAACCTCCGCTACTACTCAAACAAACCTGGCTGAGTGATTGTTTGAAGACCGTGAGCATGCCTTAATAGTCGAAGTACAAACTTGGAAATCTATTGCATCTCAGTATCAAAACGAGGTCAGAAGAACTCAGGAACAAGCCTCCACAACTATTTTTGAATATGTGGAGCATATAGACATCATGAGACTAAGGCATGTGAAGTAGCAACTCAAGATGGAGCAGCTGGAAAAGCAAGTGGCAGAGTGGAAAATTGATAAGGAGCAGATGTTTAATTTGGTGCAAGAGGTGATGGCATGCCTCCCCCCTGCTTCTTGTTATTCTTTATTCTTACATGAACATTTTATTTTATTCTACATGGAGAACATCAAAAACGAGATTAGTTATAAAATAGAAAATGGTGTACAATTCCTCCGAATAATGAGGCACCATGACATGCCAACTCAGCATTTGATGTGTGAATTTTACCTTCATGGGTATCTGTTGTGCCTAGACAGAGAATTCAATCCAGTCCCATATGTGGGAGACATTCATTTAAGGGCCCTCACCTCTTATACTTTCAACTAGATCAGCTGGCAGAAGGATTTTAACACATTTGAATCTAATCAGGTTACAAAGTCGTTTATGGTAAGAGGAGAACCTGAGAGGTCAGTCACCATGTTCACTAAACACAACATCTTTTTGGGAATTGAGGTGAATAGAGACAGAATGTTGAGGACACAAAATTGGTGCCTTGATCTTTGTGTTAAGAAAATAGTCACATTTCATGAAGAGGCCCTTGATTGCTGTCAGAAAAGGTGGATGATGGCACCTACAGTTGTCCAGAACAGGGAACCTTTTGGGGCACAAAATTTTTCTCGAGTGCTCCCCAAGGTGCCCAAATATGTGGCATGTGTCCGAACAAGAGGGGTCCGATGGATGAGACTCTGGTTTCAGTTTACCACTATTTGGTTGCCAGTAGAAGATTACACTCCAGCGTATATCCTTCCGGAAGATTTGTGGGAAGAAGTCCACCTTTCAAATGGTTTTAAAGTTCCAGGGATAGAGATGGCTGAAGAATATGATCTCGCCCATTTTCAGGAAGCCAATAGTTAGTGAAATCCAGACCTGTGGAGGCGGTGAACTGCATGAGGGCATGCAAAAGGCTAGTTGGAGGGAGATGTTGGGCACCAAATCAGTCTATCTTTCTGCTGCATTTCCATTACCTTTTTGACCTTTTTTCACTTATTTACCTATGTTTACTATGCTAAACCTGTGAGGTAAATACCCCTACCTTGCCTTTTGGAATATTTTATTAATGAAATAAAGTCGTGGAGTTTTGCCTATTTGTAGCACTAAAATGAAGGTTTGACTGCATCTTCTGGAGAACAAGACCAAGGATTCATCCCACAACAGATCCACTATTCACAACAACAACCAAGCCATAAGGAGGTTGTGCAGCTGGAGTTGCAGATCCCTTAACCATCTTGGGTATCTCACTGATTTTGTTTATTTGGTATTGGTGTCATTCCAACTAATGTATATCTTTGGGGATACGGTTACCATGTTTTGGGGAAAGAGGTTGTTCTCCCTCTCCTTGTCTAAAAGACAGTTTATTCCTGTAATTGGGGATGCCCCCATTGAGATTGTAATAATCCTTTTCAGATCTATAAAACACTATCCATTTTGTTGTCTTCATCTTCGTTGTGACTAACGCAGCCCTGATCAGAGAGCTAGGCCCACTCTTCTAATCAGGCGTTGTGTCTTCATGTGTGTGTTATTCATCAGTTTATGCTTGTTGTTATAGTGTGTGTTATTTATCAGTTTATGCTTGTTGTTACAGTGTGTGTTATTTATCAGTTTATGCTTGTTGTTACAATGTGTGATTCTTATGATTACTTTTCGAAAGTTGTAGTTAATCTAGTTTGACAATAATGCTTTGAATCTTAATCGTGAACCCTTCGCCAGAACAAATTGTACTCTTGCCCCTGCATATACCTTGCATGTTGCCTTGAAAGGATATGCACCCAAATTGATAAATTAATGTTGGAAAAGAGTGAATAAATCATTCATACCTAGACACCAACAACATGTAGTTCATGCACTCTCATGTTGAGTGCATCAACCACTTTGTTTTCTTTTCCTTTGATGTGCTTGATATCAAAGTCATACTCACAGAGGAATTCTAACCATCTGCTCTGCCTTGTATTTAAATTTGGTTGATCAAATAGATATTTCAGAGCATTATGGTCTATCCTCGGCTCAAACCTCTTTCCCATGAGGTAGTGCCTCCACTTCTTCAAGGCATTCAAAAAGTCTTCCAACTCCAAATCATGAGTGGCATGGAGCCTTTCATGCTCTTTCAATTTTCTGGATTCAAAACATATAAAAAACCCATTCTGACTAAGGACTCCACCAAGTCCTTCTTTGCATGCATATGTGAAAACCATGAAATCTTTATTCAGATCTGCAATCCTCGGAATTGGATCCCTGGTTAGAAACTGCTTCAATTGTTGGAAGCTCTTTTCATATTTTGTTGTCCATTGAAAATTCACCCCCTTACTTTGAAAGGAAGTAATTGGGTGAGCAATCCTTTAAAACCCTACAATGAATATTCTATAGTAGCCAGCTAGATCCATGAAATATCTAACCTCTATCACATTCTTAGGTGTTGTCCACCCTTTAATGACCTCAATATTTGCAGTTCCCACTGTTATCCCTTATTCAAATATGATATGCCACAAATAGTGAATTTGGTTCTGATAAAATGAGAACTTTCTCAATTTGGAATATAGTTGGTGCTCTCTTAAAAATTGTAACACCATCCTCAAGTGATGCCCATGCTCTTCTTTGAATTGGAATATACAAGGATCTCATCCAAAAAGACAATGACAAACGTTTCTAAGTATTTCCAGAAAACACCATTCATTAAGCACATGAAAATAGTTGGTGCATTTGATAACCCAAATGGAACCACTATGAACTCATAATGACCATACCTTGTCCTAAATGAAGTCTTGTTGATGTCTTCATCTTTGATCCTTACTTGATGGTAACCAGAACTGAGATCAATCTTTGAAAATATCACTGTATCCTTTAATTGATCAAAGATATAATCAATCCTTGGGAAAAGATACTTGTTCTTTATAGTCACTTTGTTTAATTGTCTGAATTCAGTACACGACCTCAATTTCCCATATTTCTTATTCACAAATAAAACTGGGGCACCCCAAGGTGACACACTTGGGCGTATATACCCCTTATTCAAAATATCTTCAATCTTCATTTGCAACTCCTTCATTTCTGGTGTACTCATTCTGTAGGGAATCTTTGATATTGGAGCTGCTACAACCATCAAATTTATAGATAAATCAATATCTATTTTTGGAGGAAGTCCCGATATCTCCTTAAACACATCCTCAAAATATTTCAGGACTACATGATCCTCAATATTTGGCACCTTTTCCTTACGTTCTTCCTCCATATGAGCTACAAATATTTGGCATCCCTTCCTGTAACACTTCTTCAGCTGCGTTGTTGAGATCTCCTGGACAGTATCTGTCCTAGGAATTCCTTGGACTATTCTTGGGTTCTCTTCCTCATTCGGGAAAGTAAATGCCTTGTTATGACAGTCTAAGACAACATGGTGTTGGTCCAACCAATCCATACTGTTATCCCCCACTTTAGGGATAACTAAGGAGATTATGTCTCAAGGCCCACAGGTCCTAGACATGGAGTACCGAGAGCCAAGTTGACTTGAGAATGGCCCTAGAGGGCCCATCTTTTATTTTCTTCAGCGCCTCCACCTTTTCTACAGCAGCAGTATCCATTACCTTGCCCTGGTCCTATAGCAAAGATGGATCTTTCTCCACGAGGTAATGAGTTCGGGTATCATGGTATGTGTCACTCTGATTCTCAAAACCTTTGAATATGTGCATTTAATTCTTTTTGTTTCTAGCGGGTGCTTGGATCTTATACTTATCCACTTGATCATGTCTGGGGGGAATGACAGGATGCCCTAGTAAGATTGTGACCATAGGGTTTGAGTTTCCACTGGGGAAATCCATGAAAATTCATCATCCTCTCCCATCATACTTACCACTTTCCATCTTACTTCCGCTCATCCATTCCATTACACTGGTCCGGGAATTGGGTTGGAAAATTATTTAAGGGTTTAATATTACCTTGTGGGAAGAAGGGGCTAAAGGCCCAGAGGGTAAAAGCAGTCGGCAAAAGATAAAATCCTAAAAAATGAAACCTCGAGATGCTTCACCCAAGGATCCCTGAGAAAATAGTAAAAGGCTTCTCATTAAGAAATAGAGGGACCCATAATAAAATAATAAAACAAGACCTAGTCAGAGGATAGGGGGTCTCATCATGAGCTAGCCAAATAGGTCCATGGGAATCTAGTAGTATGACACTACTAGTAGCTGGTTACCATGCCAGGGTAGTGGCTCCTGGTGGTAAAGCCAAGAGAAAGGGGGTCACATCACAAGCCAACCTTATCATTTCCGTGAAAGTGCTTGTGGATAAAATTGCCACCATTGGTCACCATGCCAGGGAAGTGTCCCCTGATTATCTTCTTGAAATAAAAATCAATAAAGAATAAAGAATAAAAGTCATGAATGGGCTTGGAAACATTTTCATCTAGGACAGGTGCAACTCACCCTCTATAGAGGCACCCATAGGTCAGCCATGCATTTCCCTGCTATCACTGCACCCCTTGTCCCAATATCCCTTTACCACCTCACCCACTAGAATGACTTGGATTTGATTTCTCTCGGAAACATCCCACATCCATTGATAATTTAAACAATAGGACGCCCTTTCACTTACTCCAAACTTGGCTTGCAGTTTTGTATAATGTCTTTGAGCACTTGACTGGGTAAAAGGGGTTTTATGCACATGTTTAATATAATTGATAATTATATGTGATTGACATTGCTATGATCCCTGTGACTTATGAGCCCATAGAGGGTGTATCTGTTGATGTGTAGGATCATACCCGATGGATAGGTACCATATTCGACAGGTACACATGGGGAGATGATTAGTTCATACCTCCATCATGTTGAGAGCCCACCAGATCGATGTTGAAACCCCGACATGGGGGAGAGACAGATCAGAGGGTTTGCACAAGGGAAGAGGAGGACGTTCCACCAGAGGCAACTGAGCAGAGCTCTACCCAGGGGGGTTGTGCCTTTTCCACCATGACGTTGGCCTTGGAATGCCATGATGTCACCCAGGACATTCATGATGTCATCCAACATTTGTGGGGGTTTTGAGAGACAGTTTTGGCACATGTGGCTTGTTCTGAAGGCTCGAGGGGGCCTAACATTTTGATCCAGGAGGCCAACGTTGCCCTAGAAAGGGATAACATCACCCTAAAATGGCATGACGTCCTCATTATTTTCTTGATTAGTGTTTAATTATGACATTTAATGTAAAAAATAGTATTAATATTTATTTTGTCCATGTCGACCTTTTGGTGACCTAAAATTAAATTAATGTTATTTATATTGTATAAATAGAGAGTTAAAACTCTCTTATTTTGAAGGATATTTCACTCACACTTGTGTGATATCTGAAATTTGCACCCTCCTTTAGGGTTTTCGGCTGAAATTACTAGTGCACACTTGTTGAAGGAGGCTTTTCTTGTCTATTTTCTTCATTTTCTTGGTGGAAGGTTTACAACTAGGGTTTGGCTTTGATAATACTTGGTGAATGTAAGTGAATTTCTGCAATTCTTCTTTTGCCTGAATGGTTATGGTATTTTACTTTCATTTTGTTAATGAAATTTCTTGGATTAAACCTTAGGGAATAAGCACATGTTGGTGTCCTTATTTCAAGTCTCTACTAGGTTATGCTAAGAAGCCATTTTATTTGTTGAAGATAAATGCTAGGGCCTTGCCATTGGAACACCCAACCATTCACTCTTCAAGCTAGTTGTTTTTACTTTTCCCTTTTAGCTAAAGAAGGAGGAAGACACACTAAGGCCTAGGTTTACTACACCTTAGTGAGACTTCTTCCCCTAGGGTTGATAGGTTGAAGCCTTGTTTTAAAAACACTTCAACCATCGTATCACTCTTGTCTTTAGCCCTATAATTATCATTTCGGCCCTTCAGTTTTTGCAGTTAGTTTGACTCCATTTTCCCTAATAACGCACTTATCTAAGACCTTCTATGCTTGAGTAACTTGATCACGAACTTGAAACAACCAATGCCTTGAACAATTTCTAACATCTTCTAAACCTAGACTAGATTAACCTACTAACCCTAACGCTGCCATTATCCATTTGAGTTATATTTATACTTTGGATCATTTAATCCTTTTATGAGCAATTGAAAGATTGGCTAGTCATTTCTTCTGGTGAATGTTGGTATTTGACATTGATGATAAATCATTATTGCCCATTGTGAAAATTCTTTAGCATTTATTTTGAAATGATATATTGTAATCATTGTTATTCTACATCATTGATTTGCTTCATCAATGTTATCTATCAATTTCTTTATATCAGAAACTCCTTGATTATACGCAATACTAACCAACAAGTAATCTTGCACATATATAGTTTTATTGTTGCTTTGTTCTGGGCAGGTACACTTCTAGTTATCTTTATCTTTATCTTTATTGGTTGTTTAGTTGGACCTTCTGAATGGTGGTGACTTGTGAGGGGGAAACTTTTACTTATCCATAATCATTTTCCTTCTCAGAACCCCAGGTCACTGAGGATGTCTCCCCTGGGCCTACCACCCTAAACAAAAAGAGCTATCATATTGAGGTTTTAGTGGTAGGATAGTCTCCAATTTCGCCAGTTTTCCTTTCTCTTATCTTTCCTTTATCCTCAAAGTACAAACTGTGTGATAACATTTTGGTGCCATTTCCAGGGAACACTGAGTCAATTCTCCTCAAGACGACATTTTTTGGTAAGCCTTTTCTCAAGAGTCCTTATCTTACAAATCTTACCTGGCAACTCCACTAAGGGTTATTCCCTTATCTCTTTGGTAATTTCAAGAAAATTATCTGGCGAATTCATAATCCACAAGGAGGTACAATAACCCTCCTCAATCCTTTAGAAGAAAACCTCCCCGAAACTCTCTTGTAGTAAAATCACTTTTCGAAGGAAGTCTTCCTTTAAATACAATGTCTAGCTTAGGAACTCAGACCAGCAATCCAAACCAAGACAACAACCAAAGACAATGGTCATCCAGTATTTTCAAACTGCTAGACATGTCAGCTATACCATGATACCTTAGGAAGATGCCACCCAAGTATGAAAATTGGCTTCCTAAGTTCACCGATACTGATGTAATCAATGTCAAAGAGCATATGAGCAATTTTTGGGCATTTTTTTAACTTCACCCCATTAATGATGTTGTTGAAGACCTAGTCATAAAATTGTTCTCTTCTACCCTCCTTGATGCTTCAAGATGTTGGTACCATAGTCTTCCTTATGGAAGTATTAAAACCATGGAAAAACTAGAAGAATCCTTTCTCAAAAGATGGAGTGTCAAAGAAGACCCCAACATGCTTCTAACTAGGTTGAATACCCTCTGTAAACAAGATAATGAGACCATTAGAGAATTCCACACTAAGTTTGAGACCCTATTGCAAAAGATCCCTATGAGCCATCATCTGACCAATAAATTTCTTGTTTACATCTACACCAAATATTTTACTGGCTAGCTAGGGTATCTCCTCAGGGAGAAAACCCCCAAGACAATCCAAGAAGCTCAAGAATTGGATACAAAGATTGAAGATAACCTCCACTCATCCAAAATTGAGCCTTTCTCAAACCCAAGGGGAAAAATGGACATTAAACCCAAGATAGTTCACAACGTTGAACCTTCCTCAGATATTTGCGCTAGCCTAGCAAAGTTACAAATGACCATGGATGACATGATGAAAAATCAAGAACTAATGATGAAGAGGATTGTGAACCTAGAAAGATCCCAAAGCCAAGCACCAAGGGTCCCATACAAAGGGAAATTCCAAAAGGGGAACCAAGTTTATAGACCAAAAAATGACCAACACATCCTTAATACTTTATCTTATAAAAATGTCGTGGACGAAAATCCTTGGTGTTTGCAGTGTAGTGAAGAATATTGGGAACATGAATGTCCCTACAACAATGGGGGCCATGACCAAGTAAACAATGTGGGACATGTTATAGAAGGCCCCCATATTTTCTGAAACATCACTCATGAAGAACATCGAGAGGGCATAAAATAAGCAGTCAGGAAGGATATAATGGAAGTAATAAACAACTTGGACCAGGAATCAAAAGAGAAGTTGAAGAAACAAAAAATTTAGGTGTATAGACGAAAGAATGTGAACCAATCTATCTCTACCATTCCTATGGAAACGCAAACAAAACCTCCACCCTTGGACATTATCCTTCCTAAAAATTCCAAAACCGAGAGGGTGGACTTAAAATTTGAATTCAAAGGGGCACTATCTAAGATAAACGTAACCATCCCCCTAAGAGAAGTCATTAAGGTACCATTTGTTAAAGAATTTTTTTACAATTTATTCAAGGGATCAGATGGACCAATGGATCCTCCTATCATGTTACAAGTTGATCACTTTAGGGTTCAGTATGATGAACAGTCCCCCTTCTTCGTGACCTTGCTGATGAATAACAAAATCCTCAACAATTGCATGCTAGATTCTGGGGTTGGTGCCAACACGATGTCTCTCAAGGTCATGAAACAATTGGGCCTGAAAGTATCATGACCTTACAAGAATGTGTGTGGATTTGAATCTAGATCCATACCCACACATGGTGTAATTGAAAATATGGAATTATCCCTTCAAGAGTACCCTGAGAGAGAAATTCACATTGACATAGTAGTAGTAGATGTCCCAGATGTGTGGGGGATGTTATTGTCTAGGAAAATTTCCCCAATGTTGGGAGGTACTCTTGCGATGGACCTCACTTATGTGACTATACCTTTGAACAATGGAACAATAACCTATATCCAGAATGTGACAATGGCCAGAAGCCATGTGTAAGAAACTAGTGATCCCATCAAAGATGACAAAGAACATGAGAAAATCATGGAAAATCTTCTTGAATTATCTCTCGATGATATTCCCTTTACAACATAGGAAGACTTTGATCAGATACAATGGCCCAAGAGATAAGAATACCAACAACTCCTAGAAAAGTATAAAAACAAAGAAGTTGGGGTTGTGAAAGTATTAAAGAAGGGAGAAAGTGATATACTGATTCGACCCTCCTAGTAGGAAGTCTTCACAGTGGAATCCCACCCACCTCCCTCTGCACAATACACTAGGGTTGTTCAGGGAACAACCAAATTTAAGATCGAAGAGTACATGGAGGGGGATGTAGTATGGATGTATAATACCAAGAAAGGCGAGCCTACTAATGTCAAAGGAAGTGCTCAATGTTGGCGTGGACCTTTCAAAGTTGGAAGAAAGTCGTTTGATGACTCTTATTACCTATATACATTGGAAGGAAGAAGGTTCCCATTACCATTCAATAGGAATCTCTTCAAACCCCACCAAGGTGGGGGGACTTGAATTCACGGGTAAGTGCAGGTAAGTAGGTAGGAATTTGCATTCATTGTATATACCATCTGCATTTCATGCTAGAGTAGTTTGCTTTCACATTTGTACATATGCTTGATTTATATATATATATATGAGTTGGGGGTAATAGCTTCATGTTGATATCAAGCAGGTTACAGTTTATGCCAGAGATGTTGAAGTTCTCATGCGCTCTATGGTGAGCACATGTCCCTGAGTTTGAGATAGATGTTATCCCCCACTTTAGGGATAACTAATGAGATTATGTCTCAAGGCCCATAGGTCCTAGACATGGAGTACCGAGAGCCAGGTCGACTTGAGCATGGCTCTGGAGGGCCCATATTTTATTTTCTTCAGCACCTCCACCTTGTTAGTAGCATCAACAACCATCACCTTATCCGAGTTTTGTAGCATATATGGATCTTTCTCCATGAGGTAATGAGTCTCGGTATCATGGTTTGTATCACTCTGATCCTCAAAACTTTTGAATATGTGCATTTAGTTCTTTTTGTTTCTAACAAGTGCTTGGTTATTATACTTATCCACTTGATAATGTCTGCGGGGAATGAAAGGATTCCATAGTAATCTTGTTCCCATAGGTTTTGAGTTGAAACTGGGGGGATCCATGAAAATTCATCATCCACTTCCATCATACTTACCACTTTCCATCTTACTCCCACTCATCCATCCCATTACACTGGTCCGGGCATTGGGTAGGCCAATTATTTAAGGGTCCCATCTTACCTTGTGGGAAGAAGAGGATAAAGGCAGATAGGGTAAAAGCAGCTGGAAAAAGATTAAATCCTAAAAAATGAAACCTCGAGATGCTTCGCCCAGGGATCCATGAGAAAGCAGTAAAAGGATTCTTAGCAAGAAATAGAGGGACCCATAATAAAATAATAAAGCAAGACCTAGTCAAAGTATAGGGGGTCTCATCATGAGCCAACCTATTAGATCCATGGGAATATAGCGGTATGAAACTACTAGAAGTTGGTTACCACGCCAGGGTAGTGGCTCTTGGTGGCATAGCGAAGAGAAAGGGGGTCTCATAATAAGCCAACCTTCTAATTTTTGTGAAAGTGATTGTGGCTAACATTGCCACCACTGGTCTCCATGCCAGGGCAGTGTCCCTTGATTAGCTTCTTGAAATAAAAATAAATAAAGAATAAAGAATAAAATGCAAGAATGGGCTTGGAAACATTTGCATCTAGGATAGGAGCATCTCACCCTCTACAGAGGAACCCACAGGTCATCCATGCATTTCCCTTCTATCACTGCACCCCTTGTCCAGATATCCCTTGTTCACCTCACCCACTATCATGAATTGGATTTTATTTCTCCCGAAAACATCCCACATCCACTGAGCATTTTCCCAATAGGACACCCTGTCACTTCCTCCAAACTTGGCATGCGGATTTGTATAATGTCTTTGAGCACTTGACTAGGTAAAAGGTGTTGTATGCACATGTTTAATAAAATTGATGATTATATGTGATTGACATTGCTATAATCCATATGACTTATGATCCCATGGAGGGAATATATTTTGATGTGCAGGATCATACCCGACAGACAGGTACCATATTGGACAGGTACACATGGAGAGATTATTAGTTCGGACCTCCATGGGGCTGAGAGCCCACCAGATGGATGTTGAAACCCCAGCAAGGGGGAGAGATAGATCAAAGGGTTTTCACCAGGGAAGAGGAGGACGTTCCACCATAGGCAGCTGAGCATACCTATACCCAGGGGGGTTATTCCTTTTCCACAAGGACGTTGGCCTTGGAAGGCCATGAAATCACCCAGGAAATTCATGACATCATCTAGCAGTTATGGAGGTTTTGGGAGACAGTTTTGGCACATGTGGCACATGTGGCATGTTCCGTAGGCCCAAGGAGGCCTAATGTTTTGGTCCAGGAGGACAACATTTCCCTAGAAAGGGCTAATGTCACCCTAAAAGAGCATGACGTCCTCATTATTTTCTTGATTAGGGTTTAATTATGACATTTAATGTAAAAACCAATATTTTTATGTATTTTGGCCATGTCGGCCTTTTGGTGACCTAAAATTAAATTAAGGTCATTTATATTGTATAAATAGAGAGTTAAAACTATCTTATGTTGAAGGATCTTTCACTCACACTTGTGTGAGGTCTGAAATTTGCGCCCTCCTTTAGGGTTTTTGGCTGAAATTACTAGTGTGCACTTGTTGAAGGAGGTTTTTCTTGGCTATTTTCTACATTTTCTTGGTGGAAGGTTTACAACTAGGGTTTGTCATAGATAATACTTGGTGAATGTAAGTGATTTTCTGCAATTCTTCCTTTGCTTGAATGGTTATGGTATTTTACTTGCATTTTGTTAATGAAACTTTCTAGATTAAACCCTAAGGAATAAGCACATGTCGATGTCCTTATTTCAAGTCCCTACCAGGTTATGCTAAGAAGCCATTTTATTTGTTGAAGATAAATGCTAGGGCCTTGCCATTGCAACACCCTACCATTCACTCTTCAATATAGCCATTTTTACTTTTCCCTTTTAGCTAAAGAAGGAGGAAGACACACTAAAGGATAGGTTTACTACACCTTAGTGAGTCGTCTTCCCCTAGGGTTGATAGGTTGAAGCCTTGTCTTAACAACACTTCAACAATCATATCCCTCTTATCTTTGTACCTATCATTTTCATTTCAGCCCTTCAATTTTTGCAGCTAGTTTGACTCCATTTTCCCTAATAACGCACTGATCTAAGACCTTCTATTCTTGAGTACCTTGATCACAAACTTCAAACAACAAATACCTTGAACAATTGCTAATATCTTCTAACCCTATCCTAGATTAACCTACTAAATCTAATGCTACCATTATCCATTTGAGTTATATTTATACTTTGCAACATTTAATCCTTTTATGAGCAATTGAAATATTGGCTAGTCGTTGCTTCTGATGAATGTTGGTATTTGACATTGATGATAAATCATTATTTCTTATTGTGAAGCTTCTTTAGAATTTATTGTGAAATGATATATTGTAAGAATTTCTATTGTACATCATTGATTTTCTTCATCAATATTATCTATGAATTGATTTATATCAGAAATTCCTTGATTATATGAAGTACTAACCAACAAGTGATCTTGTACATATATAGTTTTCTTGTTGCTTTGTTCTAGGCAGATACACTTTTGGTTATCTTTATCTTTATCTTTATTGGTTGTTTAGTCGAACCTTGTGATTGATGGTGAATTGTGAGGGGGAAAATTTTACTTCGACATAATCCTTTGCCTTCTCAAAACCCTAAGTCACTAGGGATGTCTCCCCTAGGCCTACCACCTTAAACAGAAAGAGTTATCCTATTGAGGTGACAATGGTAGGATAGTCTCCAGTTTCACCAATTTTTCTTTCTCTTACCTTTCCTTTATCCTCAAAGTAAAAAATGTGTGATAACACATACCAAGTAGACAATCATATGAACCCAAGGGAAAGATGTTCAAATCTTCCTTGGTACTCAGCCCATTCATTTCCACCTAACATGACTTAACCAGCTCAACAAATTTTCTCTTGGTTCCTATAGCCAGCTGCACCAACCAAGATTTCCCATGCTTGCTTCTTGGAAAATGCAATCTTTCCACTACCTTAGGATCTATATAGATATGACTATCCCCTGAATCTATTAAAATAGTAAAATCATGGTTATTGATCATACGTTATACTTCAATCATGTGTGATTGAAGCTCAGCTTGCTTGTTTTCCAGGGCTGCATAGATCCTTGGAACACTTTTTCCCATGTCTTCCACTGTTTCATCTTGTTGTACATTTTGGACATCTCTCACTTTGTCACTTTTGTGAGGACAATATCTATACTTATGTTCTCCTTTACAACCCCAATAGTGAATGGGTGTCTTCCTTGGCCTTTTCCCACCTACCTCAGCCATTTTGTGCTCTCTAAAAGATGGTTTTCCTTGAGGACTGCTTCTGAAAAATGATGGCTTGTTCCCCTTTTTCATTTGTTCCCTCTTAAACTTGTCCTTGTCTTCCCAAGATATTTGGAAAGTAGGCTTTCCTTTATGTTGATCATATAAGAACTTGTCGCTTCTTATGTTTTCCTCCAAAGTCTTGGGATCATCATATTGAATCTTTTCATTGATGAAATATGGAAGCCCACTCATGTATCTATGGATCTTAACTATCTCATCCTAGATGAAGGAGACATACTTCAATAGTTCTAAAAATATCCTTTCATACTCATCAATGGTCATGCTTCCCAGTTTGAGTTCAAAGAAATCTTTCATATTTTTGTCATAATACCTCTTGGTCAGGTATTTCTTCTCAAGATACTTCTTGAATTCCTTCCATGTAACATTATTCTATCTTATGTGTTTCACTTGCACCAGTTGATCCGACCACATGGATGCATTTCCTTTCAGTTGATAAATAACAATTCTTCCTTCTACATGAGAATAATAGTTATGGAATTGGAAGTACTTTCTCATCCCTAGCAACCATGTCTCAACATCTTCATGCTTCTTGTGTTCACCATCAAAAGTAGGAGGTTTGATCTTGTTCATTTCTCCTTTTAATCCATCCACCCTAGTCCTCCTATGATGCTTCCTGGTAGGGGATGGACTTGAGTTATTGTGTGCTCTCCTGTTGGAATTCCTTTGGGAGTGATGGTGATGTTTTCTACCACTCCTTGATCTTCCTTTTTTCTCAAGGGTCTCGTGGCTTCCTGATTTGCTAGAGCCACTCTCCTTATCCAACTTATTTTCAATTATGCCTAAGTTCTATATTAACTTCATGTTGAAGTCTTCATATTTTTCCTTGTCCTTCATAAGCCTCTCATTGTCATCCTTGTGGCTCTGGACATCTGTCTAAAATTTTCTAAGGGTCTCAACCAGATTTATGTCTTCCTCCTTTCCTCCTCCATGTCCATTGGAGTTGGTTCCTTCCATACCCAAATGGACATTCATCCCTCTGATTTCATCTTCTTGGTTGTAGACTATCTATGTATTATACATCTCTATGAACGTTTTGATAGCTCTTCTATGTTTTGGAAGCTATTAATTATGAAAAAATGTGCAACCAACAAAACTTTATCAGGCTAATTGTTCTCAATAATTTCATGAAAACACAAACCATTCTGATTCATTAATATATCAGACTTATTTTCTATTGATTTCCTAAGAAATTGACTATTTAGGTCCAATTTCAGGGTGGACACTTATCTTTTATTGTTCAATACCTTTTCAATGCCTACTTCCATGCTCAATTATGATTTTTGAGCAGGAAGTTATGGATATTTGAACAATTTTTTGTTTTAGGGATGCAATCCCTATACATAAATTCTTCCATCTCAAAGCCAAATTGGACCTTAGATAGTTGTTGGATCCTCTCTTCAATTTTATATGCCTTCTTTACTTCATTAGGTGTAGGTATGTACAAATTAAAAATTCCACGGGCTCCTTCTGTAAGCCCTTCTATGTTTTCAAAAAACAATTTCGAGCACTTGGCCCTTTTTCTTAGGCCCCAATTTCATGTGACCATAGGATGTGACCCAACACTAACAGATAGGTTCTTATCATGTGATTCAGGCCTCCAGGTCTCTGGAACTTCGGGGCTTCAAAGGATCTTCCTTCATTACAATCCATTTCCTCTAAATGTGCATTCTCTGAATACTCAGAGGGCATATTGATCAACGATCCTCATTTACAGCTTCGATCTATGGTCAAAAAGAGCTTCGGGACTTCAAGATTCAGACCCTTCCAAAGAACTTCTCTACAAATCTCCCGGAGTGTCGACTCACCGAAGTTTCTCTCTCTTTCCTCCACGTATCATCTCTCGATCAATGGTCTAGATTAACTCTGGCCTTCAAGAGTTCTCGACTCAAAACAACCCGCAACTCAATTCCTTTGGAGTACCAAGTCTCCAGACCTTAGGATATGGCACCAAGCATCCTCTGTGATCAATGGTCGAGATGGAATTTGGCCTTCGAGCCTTTGAAAATCATCAACCTCAGTTGTTTATCCCTTGAATCCTCCAGAGTGCCAAGTCTTTGGACTATGGGATATACTGCTACATGTCCTCTCCTGATCAACAATGTGGATTTACTCCGCTCTTCGGAGCTTCGGGGGTTTCACCTTCCTCACACTTCATTTCTTTCGAACTCTTAATTGGCGAACTCTCAGGGTCCACTTAGTACTGCACAGCCAAGGTGCTATGTGGTATATCCCAAGAAGTGGACACGTGTTCCAATTTGAGGGGTGAAACATGTGAATTTCTAAATGGAAAAATAAATATTTTAAAATCACAAAATACATTGACATGTGGAAAGCATCTAGTGTTCACATGTCACCCTAGGTGACATCATCAAGCCATGTCACTTCAGTGCTTCATGACTTCGGAAATTTGGGACTATGGGACTTCAGAGATCCAGAAGTTCTTCCTTCATCATCCAATTATTTCCTCTGAATGCCAAATTCCTAAACCCCCTAACTTTTTTAGGGTCCACATAGTACATCTGTCAACTATCAAGGTGGTGACATGTGGCCCCACCATCGAGTGACACGTATCAGGTCCCAATTGGTACAAATGGCCTGTCAAAAGTGACACGTGGAAAACTTAGGCTAGGTCCACATCACCCTAGGTGATGTCATCATGCCATGTCATATATAGCGCTTTGGGGCTTCGACGATTTCTTCTCATCGACACTTTTTCAAAACTGTTGACTAGGTCCACATCATATCTGACACTTCAAAACTTCAGTGAAACTCTACTCCGTGCAACCTCCAACGGATTTCCCCAGACATTGAACCACTTTGGGAAATCCAACAGTCCACCTTCTCCCGAATGATCTTCGACTGAGAATCACTAGTTGTTTATGTTCAAAACTTAAACAACTAATATGCATTCTACTAATACACCAATTAAATGCAGAGATCACAGTAAAACATACATGTAGCAACACATGCCATTCCTATAAATATTAAAGACATGTACAAGATACACAACATACAAATTAACATAGAAATGGTACTTATTGTTTTATAAGGATACCACCAACTTCGTGCATACCTTCCATGAACCTCTCATCCTTAGACCATGTTGCTCCAATCTTTCAGCAATGGGTCACCCTTGAGCTAGGACTAAACTCTACCTAGGGTAAAGAGATGCCTAGGCTAGGCTGAGACTAGGAAAATTTTCACAATGCATTAGGAAGGATTCCCTCCAAGGAGCCTACTTACGTCCACCGCTCACAGACTCTCATTCCCCATAGGCCTATCCCACCCAGGGAATATACACCTTCATTGTTCCACAGTCCATCAGCCACTCCACTTCCCTTCCAGGGCTTCAACAACAGGCCAGATCAGTAATTCTCATAGATTTTTAGTTGTTGTTGGACTCCCTCCAAGAGAAATCACTTCCCAAACAATATTTCTCACCTGGAGAGAGTTTCTCACAGGCCTAAAAACCTTCTTATTCAATCCACGGGCCTAAAAACCTGCCTCTTCAAACCACATGCCTAACAACTTGCTTCTTTTGTCCATCTCCTAAGTCAAATGTGCAATCACAGTAGAAAAAATGGGTATGGGCTCTGGTAATGACATAAATCCACACCAGTCTAGGGAAAACGTGGGTAGCAACAACAAAATGGCTAGGGTTTGATCTGGCCCAGGCACTGCATAGTCATGCTGGCTTCACAGGTAAAATGGGTTAGCTTCACGGGTTTGCAGGTATCAGAGGTTGCAGAGGTCAATAATTGAGGTCATGGCTCAACTTGTGAGTGTGTGTGTGTGCATGGGAAGGATGGAAAGAATGTCTAGCGAACCCCCACTAAGATGATTTTTCTCCCATAAAACTGCATTCTCCCAGGTTGATGAATGGCTCTCTTGGGATCTCGTCCCTCTCCACTTGGAGTTGGTTCCTTTCCCAAAAGGAACTTAGGATAACATGGGTTATTTCCCAAACCTTAGTATTTTAGGAAAATACATTATAATATTCCCTTGGCAATAAGCCCTCTAGATTATCCCTTTTTCCTATCCTCTCATCCCCATCCCTTTCCCTAACTAGTGGAGCTTAGTCCCCCATAACACTTTCTCCGTGGTTGGTCTACACTCAGCAATGTAATTATATTATTGATGTGAGTATTTACATTGGCCTTCAACATATAGGCTCTCCTCGCTAATGAACACATAAGCCTCCAAGCTTATAAACACTTGGCTCACCAACCTATAAAAATCATTACAATTCAGCATGGGAGCGTCCTTGGGGTATTGCAACTATGAAAGTTTGATAATTGGTTGTTTATTAGATTCGACCTAGGACTCCTCCTTATAGATTCATAGCCTTGGATCGGGGTGACTTTATATTGATATTTGGAACCACAATATCTATGGTTGGGTGGAATGTCCAACATCTGTAGCCAATTGGTGAATGATTAATTTAAATAAGTGCTCTATGTGTTTTCGATGAATTTATATTCCGTTGTGTATTTAATATCTCTGAAATATGTGTTTATAATGGCATGCTTGTTGTTAATATTGTGCATTACATGTTATTCATTTATTGTATGGTTTAGCATGTTCTTGATTATTGCATGTGTTGGTAACATGTTTCCTGATTAGTTAAATATTGGTAAAAGAAATTCAAATTTTTCCAAGAAGAAGAATTTAGAGGTGCTTGAGTCGACGGGTATGTTACAATTGGTATTGAGAGTTTTTCCGAGTTGATGTGGCTCGGATTGGTGGTTCAAGTACGTCACACACATGGTCACTCACTTTAAAATACCTATGATTTCTTCCCTTATTTGCATTACTCTTTTTCCTGTCTTGAGAAACCATTAAATTCTACCTTATTTTCACCATCTTCTCTTCCATTTCCTAGAGCAATTTTTTCCCAGTCACTACTTTGTCTATTGGGTTGTGTCATCTCACTGGCGTATTAAAATTTATTCCATATAACGTCACAAATGAGCTCATCTTTAAAGATTTATGATACCCATTATTATAAGAAAATTCAACTAAGTGTAGATAATCTTCCCATTTTGATGGGTTTTCCATCACATACATCCTCAACATATCCTCAATCACCTGATTGACCCTCTTTGTTTTCCCATCTAACTATGGATGATAGGTTGTGCTAAAATTCATATTTTTCCAAAATCCTTTAAATAATCCTTTCCATAAATTTGATGTAAATAATCTGATCCATAACAACCCACAGTATACCCGAAAGTCCATAACAATCCCCTCTATCGACACTTGGGCTTGAGAAATCAAGGGTTTGCTCTGTGGACCAACACAGGCAGACTAGAGTCGAATCCTCCCATTGGTGAAAACCTTTGAGACCAATGATGCACACACAGGGTATACCACAATTGTCTTCATGGACAGGGTGACGATTCCCGTGACAGGAGAGGCTATGAACAAAGGAGCAAGGCTCCATTTTGGCCCTGTGACGATACTTAACATAGGCAGGGTATAACCCTCATGGCTCTCCTAGCCAACCAACTAACAACGTTGAGATGAAATAGAGCCGAGAAGAAGAAATATAACCCATTGGGTGACCATTAGTAGCATGAACAACCCAATACCCAAGTGAACAATGTGCATTGACACAAGGCACTTCCAACCCATTAAACCCCATAAAATCCAAAGACTAGGTATGGTGATATGACTGTGTGAAGATAGACAACCATTCTAGACCAAACAAAACCCTCCAAATAAAACCAACAAGGATGACAAAGAGCCTTTATGGCTACTAATACTCAGAATGACCAATAACAATGTGACCTCAAACATTATCGCAACGAAAGCCACTAACAATTCATTCCAAAAACTATCACAATTTTACATAGTTTCCATACTTAAGGAAAGAACAAACCAATACATCCGATCCAATATCTATTTCATAACCAGAGTAGACTCATGGATGGAAAAGAAAAGACATATCTGTAATTAAAATCACCTTAAAAACATTATCACAACGAAAGCCACTAACGATTCATTCCAAAAACTATCACAATTTTACATAGTTGCCATACTTAAGGAAAGCACAAACCAATACATCCGATCCAATATCTATTTCATAACCAGAGTAGACTCATGGATGGAAAAAAAAAGACATATCTGTAATTAAAAGCACCTTAAAAACATGAGTTGGTCGAGCGGTTCTCCCTCTACTTGAAAGTCAATGCCTAACCACATGAACACAGTTGAACAATAGCTGACTAGGGTGGAGACTAGTGGAAGGAGTAAGGGTGACATGTAGTAAATGCACATCGCCTCCATCCCAGTCATTTAATTCCCTAGTACACTCCAACAAGCTTCCATTAACTCATTCAATTAAACCATGTATCGAAATCATCACCCACTAATTGCCAATAGCACAACCCATATCACATTCATCCATTTCCAACTTATGCCATAACATAATGTTTGCACAAGGGTAGACCCAGGGTTCAATGCTTCAAAAATGCACCAACAAAACCCTAACTATCAGCCCTTTCGGCAACACCTACGAAGCAAATGAAGTCTCACCCAATGTAGAGGCAGGGGCAGTTGTAGGACTCAAGTATCTACAACCTAGTTGGGACACAGATCTATGATCACAATACTTAATAGAGGACTTAGAAATTAACTTTCATTATCCTTTTAACCCTTATTCACATTGCAAGTTAAACCCGTGTTACAAAACATCGCAATATTAATGAAGATCTAAGTATATCTAACCATTCAGTACATAACATCCAAGCATATCTAACATTCATTCATACCTAAAGCACTAAGCATCAGTAGATCTATATATTACACATCAAGATCAGTGCACTAAGTAGATAAATACATAAACAACATAAACAACATTGCACAAATCACATCAACACGGGATATACGTGGTTCACCCTAGTGTGGGGATACGTCCACCAATCTTCTTCTCTTCTTATTAGTCTCTTCCAATCTTCTTACATGCACCAAGCTAGAATGCCAACTCCGCATAGGATAGGATATCTGTGCACACCTCACCAGATCTTCCTTCCCCAAGTTCTATCAAAGAACAAATCCTTACACAGTTTGTCTGCACCAAGCACTTAGAAAATTATTGCACTTAGCTCTGCAAGCCTTAACAGATCTTCTTGCAATATTAGCACTAAGCCATCGACCCTTTTGTACATCGCCTATCTACTTATTTATACATTACAAAAGATTCCTAACCATATGTAAAACCATGGGCCGACATACCATACCTGTTACATAAACCCTAAAACCCAAAAATCCCAAAAAAAGGGCGAGATCTTGTGATCTCCTCTTCGGCTGGGTGCTCCATCTTCAACTAGCCTGTCAAAGTCCCCAAAATGGTCAAACATGACCAACATTTCCACAAAACTTGGTTGAGGGCCAAAAGGCCCCCAACACTCGCCTGTGACTTGTCTCGATTCACCTTGATCTAGGCAATACTACTTCAAAGGCCTCGAGCTTATCTCGAGTTGTCTCGACTAGCTGCTTCGCTAGAGCCTCTGTCTTGGCGAACTCCTAAATGACTTGCTCGGTGAGAGGCCCTTCTATGCATTGTTCCACTACTACAACCACCTGTTCTAGTTGTTATCCTTATCCCTCGATCTCTTCAAAGAGGGTGTAGGCTTCATCCTGCACTGACTGGAGTCAATGTGTCACCTCCATGACTCTACTCTAGATGGCAATGACCTACTACTGGATGACGCGTTGCTCCTGGGATCTCTATATTTTCTCAACAGTCATAAGCTACTTCAGTTGTTCTTTCACTTTCGATGCCTTTTGCTTCACTTCCTGGAGTTGTGCCTCCAATATCCTCAGATCTAGGTCTTCTGCAAGGTGCTCATAGGTCTACGCACTTTAGTTACTTAATTGATTGCATTCTAAAGCCAACTCCTTGATTCTTTCTACTGTGCTCCTGGTCGTTTCTTTCCTTTGATCTCACACTTCTTGCAAATTCATCGACACTTCTTGCATTTCTAACTTGACTACTCTTTCTTGAAGCTATTGAATGGCCTCAGTGAGCTTCCCCACTTGGCTCTGAGCCGTTTCTTCTTCCATATGATCCAATCCTGGCACAAAGCAAAGTTCTCTACTGACTACTTCTCTAACCCCAATCTACTCTACGAGCAGTTGGTCTTTTTCTCTCTGGATCTGCTCTTTGTCCTCTTGAAACTTTGCTCTAAGGTCATATTTCTCTTGCTGCACAACCCGATGTTGCTCTAGGGATTCCTCCTTTGCTTTCTTCAAGGCCTCTGTGGCCTGCTCTTTTTCTTCATGTACTCACTGAAGGTGAGCCTTTGTAGCATTTTCTATCCTTCACATTTGGGTGCATTCATCCCCCAATTCTACAACTTCTGATGATGATGGAGAAGTAGATATTGTGTGGCTCGAATAGAGAGCTTGATGTACCCCCTTCAACTCTGCCTTGATTATGTCATACATTGTCTCCTGCTTCACTTCATTTCACTGCAAGATATACTCCCAGGCATCTGCTACAGCTGTGATGATGAGGTCAATATCATCCACTGTGATCACATTTTGTGACTGAGGCTTATTGGCTCATGACTTCTTTCACGCCAAGGGTTTATTTGGAGAAACCTTCATTGTCTTTGACATCTCTACCTCTGTAAGGGGATATTTCGGTGGTGTCACTTCACCCTCTACTTGTTTGTCCTCTTCCCCTCCATCTTCTTGGTTTACTACGTCTCCTCCTCCTCCTCCAGGTGAGTCAGGTGTAGTTTCCTCTGATGCATTGTTTATCTCCAAAACTTCTTCCTTCTTTTTCTTTTTCTTAGAGCTAGTCGGTCCATCCCACTTCGTCTGAGTGAACATGGGACTTTTGATGAGGTCAAGCTCAGAGATTTTTGCATCTCCAATTGGTAGAAGGAATTATGCAAGCCATTCCTTGGTTATTTCCTCCATATCTTTCTCAGTCAATTTGTAGTAAGAATGCATCTCCTCCTTATTTTTGCCCCCGCGTGCAGTGATATATATGAAGTGTCGATCTATGCAAAACTTCACTAGTGGCCTGAACCTATGGAGTGTATTCAACGTCATTCGAGGAAAGGATTCAATGTCACATGTGAGTTGTAGGTAGTAGGTGTGGAAGAAAACATTCTACTACCACTACTTTTCCATATCGCTTGTATACCACAAGGTGGTGAACCTCGCAGCTAGTGGTTCTGATGGCTCGACTTCTGGGAATTTCGCTCCCTTTGGCATCTCCCAAGCGACAAATGATATAAGAATGAGTAACCCGCTGAAGTGGAATTCATAGCCTTGGTCTTTCTCTTTGCGATAGTCCTTCCCCAACTCATTGACGAGGTAGCTCACCTAGTTCATTTGCATGCCCTCGATGCACTTCCTTGCGAGGTTGATGATGAACCCTGTAACTTGCGTTGGTTGGTTCTTCCTAACGAGTTTGAAAATGATCAACTAACAAGCTAGGTGCACTGTGCCATCTTGGATGGAGGCTACCTTTTAGCCTCACTTCCCCTTCCCCACATCATTGTAGGTTTCCTTTATACGCTGTGCCAAGGAGCGATATGCAACCTTCCCTATATAGAACTGGTGAGGTCTGGTCCCTGCACACTCAATCCAGTGATCATGTGGATCAATGTCAGATCCACAGTCACGCACCTGTATAACTAGAGGTAACCTCCATGGTAGCATGAAAGCAGGAGTTTAACTCATGCATTAACCTCCTGATGTCTACCGAAGTGGGGTATCTTCATGACGTTGAGGATGCTGGACCTCGCGACCTCCTTTATCCATGTCTAGGGGACTATATTCTTCTTCTTCCCAGTTGTCTTTGACAAGTACCTATGCGGTGCGAGAAGTGCATAATTCTTACTGTCTCCTAGGTTAAAGTCATTGATATTAAGATCAAGGATCAATCCTAGATGTGGTCCAACTGCATGTATCCCCTTTGAGAGGTACACAATGATGAGCATGTAATCAAAGTCACGCAGGATGTTGTTATGACTAATTGTGCTAGCCAGAGGTGGGATGTAGTTGGGAAATACCGATGGGATCAGCTTTGCATTTGCCAGGTCATCGCGGTGCTTGATTCTCGTCTCTGTCGCAGTTCGAGAAGGCCTATATCGACGTCTAGTCGAGGGGGATTCTTGCAATCCTTGCATCGATGAGGATTGTACTCCTTTAAACATAACTTTCTCAACCATAAGGTCTCTTAGGATCTCCTCCACAGACTTCTCTACTGTGCTAAGGTCGCTCGACATGCATGTTTGTGATCAAATATCTCGGGTAGGAAAATGGATACTCAAGGTAAGAAATGGGTGGTGAGGTCTCAAAATTAAAGCGCGATAACAATCAGTTCTCTGTTAGCTTGGATAATCACAATTTTCAAAAGTGGTCTTAGTGAGGCATTTGACGGATTAAATAAACAATGTCGTAATGGGTTCCTCCAACAGATTGAAAATCCTCAATAAATATGATTCCATCCATTATGGCGCAGTCCCAATGGTCCAATGGAGATATTTATGGTAATAACTACATTTATAACCATTTTGGAGTGTCATTCTAATAATTGGGATGCCTCCAATAGTCATATATATTCGTCGTGGCGAAGTTCCATTCTACATTGTGCTGCTATTTCGACGATGTTCAATTTATGAAATCTTGCTTCCTGCGAAGACTTCACTTGAACCTCCTACAATATTTCTAACTTTGCTTTCTTCTTACTGAGATTTCTAGCCTTCTTCCCTGTGATCTGAGTTTCTAGATTCCTCTTTCCATCTGTATTTTTATTTTCTCTTAGAATAGTAACTTCACACTACTGATGTTATCTCAAAAGTTTCACATGCAATATCTCTTCCCTTACTACTTCTGGGGTAGGTTCTCTTCTCTCCTACATGGATAGGTTCTTTAATCCTTCTTGTGTTCTTTCAACTTTGAAAGCTAAGTCTCTGGCCCTTAGTTTCTTCGACTTGTCCTCTTGTTCTTGTGTTAGTCGCTCTATTTTCTCGACTATGAAGTCCCTTAATTCTTGATTTTTCTGTTATGTGGCTTCTTCCTCTGCTTTCCTCCGAATCCGATCTTTCTCAATCCAAGTCTTTCCTAACAAAAGTGAAAAAGGAGCATTGTCCTCAACAAACTTAATGACCTCAAATTCTTCTTCAGTTGATGCTCCATGAGAAATCATAGGTACATGAGTAAGTATTCCACATAGGGTTATCATCTTTCCTTTAAACAATCATATCCCTCCTAATGAAGGAATCATAACAGGCTTTCCCAAAATTTCCCAAGTACTTTCTGGCATAATATTCACCTATGTTTCCTCATCCAAGACACAATCTATGTCAAAGTCTCCTATTCTTGTTTCTATGCACTACTTTTCTTTTAATATCTGTGGTAAATTGATGTCTCTATGATCATTCAATGTTTCTTTCAGCTGTAATAACATAGTCTCTAATTATGTCTGATTCTCTAACATATCCTTAGTTTCTTTACCTTCTTGATGGTTTGCTTGTCTCAAGTTCATATTTTCAACTTTACCAATCATTCTAGGGAAATCCAAAACCTCATGACCAACAACTTTACAACAAAGACAAATAAGACCTCTACCAGGGAATTCCTTAGCAAGATGTCTCAGTCTTCTGCAACTATAACAAAGTCTCAATCCTTTCTTTCTCCTAAATGATCCCCAACCTTGCTTGTACTGCACACTGGGATCAAAATGATGGACCTACAATCTGCAAAAATACTTTCTAGGGTCCTGCATCCACTTGTTAGTCCAATTGTTTTTTCTATGCATGGGAATAACATATCCTCCACTATCTCTATCAGATCTATTCATATCAAATATTCTTTCTTCTAGCCGTGCCCTATTTTTAGACTAGGACCAAATCTATCAAACATACCTAGATCCATACTTTCGAAGAATAAATTTCCACTTATCATACCTTTACCAGAGTACGAAGCTTTAATATCTTACCTCTTTCTTCATATCAGGCTTCCTTCTCTTAGCATAGAGCTTTGCAAGTCAAGTAGAATACTGCGCACTACAACATTAGATCTACGCACAAATATTTCTCTTTTCTTCAGTTCCTAGCAATCACAGTTTTAGGTCCTGACAACAGAACCATTTGTTGGCACAGGGGAAAACCCAGGGTTCAACACTTCAACAACGCACCAACAAAACCCTAACTACATGCCCTTTTGGCAACACCTGTTAAGTAGATGAAAGCTCACCCAAGGTAGAGGTAGGGCGGGTTGTAGGACTCAAGTGTCTACAACCTAGCTAGGACATAGATCTATGATCACAATAATTAACAGAGCACTTATCAATTAACATTCATTATCCTTTTAACCCTTATTTACACCGTAGGTTAAACCCTTGTTACATAACAACGCAATATTAATCAAGATCTAGGTATATCTAACCATTCATTCATACCTAAAGCACAAAGCATTAGTAGATCTATCTATTACACATCAAGATCAGTGCACTAATCAGATAAATATATAAACAACATTGCACAAAGCACATCAACATAGGATATACGTGGTTCACCCCAGTGTGGGGCTACGTACACCAATCTTCTTCTCTTCTTATTAGTCTCTTCCAATCTTCTTACATGCACCAATCCAGAATTCCAACTTCGCATAGGACAAGAGATATGCGCACACCTTGCTACATCCTCCTTCCCCAAGTTCTATCAAAGCACAAAGCCTAACACAGTCTGTCTGAACCAAGCACTTACTTAACTCTTGCACTTAGCTCTGCAAGCCTTAACACATCTTCTTGCACATAGCTAATATTAGCACTAACCCATCAACCCTTTCTTACATCGCCTAGATACTTATTTATACAATAAAAAATAGGCCTAAGCATGGGTAAACCCATGGGATGACATACCATACCCATTACATAAACCCTTGTTACACATTATTTTTGTCATCGCTATGATCGTTAATGATGTAAACCTATTTTTTTCCTTCATAGGGGTCAGTAGCCTGAAATCATGAAGAAAGAAGGGAGAAGAACTTTCCCTGAGAGAAGAAGTTGTATTTTCCTTTGTAAAAACCCTATTAAAGAGGATTTCTGCAAACTGCACTATAGCCAAGGTGAGGAAATTCCTGGTTTTCGTAGGCTACACTATAGCCAGGGTGAGGAAATTCCTTGTTTCTGTAGGCTGCACTATAGACAGGATGAGGAAATTCCTGGTTTCCGCAGGCTACACTATAACTAGGGTGAGGAAATTTTTGGTTTCCACAGGTTGCACTATAGCTAGGTTGTGGAGTTTCCACATGCTACACTATAGCTAGGGTGCGGAAATTCCTGTACGTGGGAAAAATGAGCATCTTCTTGATCCTTCTAGAAGGAGAAGCTTCTATGGTGAGATGGCCTCTTAACGGTTTGGATATTACTCACTTTCATGATTTAGTGGGATCATCCTAACCTCCTCACCTTATCCTCTTCAATTTATAAAAGGAGAGGAGCTCTCGTGGAGAAAGTTTTCTTGGAAAAGTTGGTTTTGGAGCTTAGCTTGATAGTAGTTGAATTTGTCTTGATATTGTTAGCTTGGTTAGAGTGGCTTTGAGATTTTCTTTATCAATATATATTGTGAGTAGCTATCATATCCATGGTCTCAAAATCCTTGGAAGAAGAAGTGTGTGGGAAGCAAGGAACTATTGGAAGGAACCTTACAACATCAAGGCATTCGGTTGTAATCTCTCTTCCTATTGTTTAATATAATACAGTGGCATGCTTATTTCCCATAGAATTATGTTTATTTTATTGCATAATTCCTTGATCATATGCATAGGTTGCCATTGAATATACTTTACAACTTTCACTTTGGTTGGTTTGTGTCTCACTACAGGATCAGTATCACAAGAGCACCGAAGTGAAACAGGAAAAACAAAGACATAAGGAAGAGACACTTAAAGGTATGTCTCTTGTCCTTTGTTTGGTAGTAAATTCGATGATTAGAGCCTAGGGAAAGCGCCATGTCCTGTCTCATTTTGTTCTAGATATAGGTGGATCTAGGGGGATCGATTTGTGTCCGCACTTAATGATTTAGCCCTATAACAAAATTGGTGACTCCACTGGGGAACAAATTGTTTTCCTAGTTTGTCTTGCTTTCTTGCTTTTATTGCTTGGTTTATGTTTTTTGAGTCACTGGGAGATCCATCTTGACTCTCTGACTGTTAAAATTCACTGGAAAACCTTCTTACATTTTAATTTTTTCCATTTTTGTTTGATTTCCACTTCCTTCTTTGAGGAACAGTGCGACGACTTGGGATTTCCACACCCTACCTATTTAGACCAGTGTGGAAACTCCTCACCCTACCCATATCTAGCCTGTGACAATAAAGGATTTACGCATTGTGTTAGGCTTCCATCCTGCGACGATTGTGAAAAAAATTGGTTTTTGGTGGTTTTCCCTGCCCAGATCTGTGCCATGGTTTTGTGGTGTTTTGTTGCGTCTGATCACAGTCTTATTGACAAAATTTGAATCTACTTTCAGCCATCTTTGCCTTATTTTTTCTTTGTTTTCTTTTGAAAGATTTGATCTCTTCCTTTGAGTGCCTTTCTGCTACAAAGCATTGTTTTTATTTAGAATTGTTTAGTGAAAGAACATTTCTTTTTTCTGAATAATTCGTGTTAAAAGAGAAACTTAGTTTGGGTTGTTTTTGTTTTGAAGTCATTTGTTATTTCTTTTAGTTGTCTTTGAAAAAAAAAATCTTATTTATTTCTTTATATTAGATTGGGGGCATCCTTGCATTTGAAGTAGCGAAATTGCATGATTCTTGGTTTTTTTTTGGTCTTAAATTCTGAAAAAGTTTCTTTGTCTCATTTATTAAAGATATTGGATATTGATGAGTTTAAAAATTTTGGGACATTGTGCATATGGGAATGATAAATGTTTTCTCCTTCTCGTAGCATAGCTTTCATTGAAATGAAAAGAATGCATCTTCATCTCTTTGCATTACTTTTGAGTTGGTCAAAACACCATATTGTTCACGCCATCTTCCTTTTGAGTAATAACATCCATAAAACAAAGAGATTATAAAAATTGATTAGACATTTTTATATTTTCTGGTAGCAAACCTACATTAGATTAGTTGTAGGGATTTGGAATAGGTGTGAAAGATAACTTTCCAAAGCTACAAACAAATATAGAATCTTGAGTTAGGTAGAGATAAATCCACTTATTGTGAGAAGGTTTTGTTTGCTTGCTTGCTTACTAGATTTTTAGCGTGTGTTGTTTGTTCTCCCTAGCAAACTCTAGGTTGGATCTTTATTTAATGGCATCCATTCCCAGAGCGACCAATGAAGGAACCCCTATTCCAGGGGAATCTTTTGTTTTTCCTTCTTACAGGAACATTGGTCCTCCTCATGTCGCTACTTTGAGCCTTCCAGGTCTCACAATCGGATTACCAGTATGGTTGTTTTCCACTCAAGTAATCCCGAATGAAGCTATTAATTTTGTTGTAAGCACTTCCCCCCAAGAAAATCAACCTCATGTTGATCCTTCGCCTTCTTCACTAGTAAGATATTCCTCACTTTCTCCACATGCAAGGTCTTCTTCCATTTCATCTTCTTCATCAACTGAAATCTCTGAAGCTAGTAACTTGGTGGATAAGAAGAAGAAGAAAAGGAAGAATAAGAAGAAGAAAAACAAACAAGGATCTAAAATTCCAACCACTGTCGGACGTGTTGGAACAAAACCAGTTATTGTTGATCATGCTGGGAGTGTTGATGATCTCAAGATCACCCAAACAACCCATAAACCCAGGTACCCTTGCAGGCTTTGTAAGGGTATCCATCTTTATAAGGATTTCCCTGGTCTATCCAAAGTTATAGAAGAATGGTCTATACACCCTCGCTAACCCATGTCGTCAGCCTCTAAATGACATGTTGATGACCTCCCATCAACTAGTCAAAATACCCTTGGGAAGAAGAAAAGCAAAGTCAAGTTTCCTTGTAGGTTATGCGTGTTGGAAATACTAAAACAATTGAGAGGGGGGGGGGGTGAATCAGTTGTATGTGAGCTTAAACAATTTTATACTTATTAAACATTGTTAATCTCTCTTCATGTGGTCATCAACAATATACAGCATATGAACAGTAAAAATAAAGACTATCAGTCACACATAAAGTACACACAGAGACAGATTTTCACGAGGAAACCCATAAAGGGAGAAAACCTCTTCTTCTTCGAAATGATAGGCAGTCTTTTTTAGTTCTGTACATCATTTAC
>ML788991.1:565031-581098 GCA_009831015.1 Picea engelmannii
ATAACAGAGAACACCTGTTCTCCCTAGCACCACCCTGCCACCCTAGTTTCTCTGGCTGCAACCAGATGGAAGCTACAACTTCCTATGTTCAAGCACCCACTTGAACTTCTGAGGACAACAGTCCTCCCGAGCACCTCCCAACCACCCTTGTTTAAAATCAATAATAATACACAGACAACTAATCAGATATCAAGTCTTACTAATATTTCTCTGTATCTGATCTTCAACAAACTGTTCTGCAATTCTTTTCTTCTTTTGTTTGTTTAGCATGCCTGCTTTGCATCACCTTTTCTGTCATTCTGCTCTGCTTCTGTTCTGTCTGTCATTTTTCTCTGCTTCTATTATGCATTTCATCTCATTCTGCACATTAGCTTCATTTCTTGCTATGCCTCTGCTCATTATCTTTTTCTTATTGTTTACTCATTTTTCATTCAGAACGACCAACCCAATTCAGTCTTGTCCATATTATTTTATACAAGCTACCTTAACGATTCCACTTCCCTTTCCAATCGGTAATACAAGGACATCTATCTTGGCAACTGAAACGCTAACTGATTTGTCATCATCAGTCCGTTTCTCTTAACTGATTCATAACTGAAGCATTAATGTGTGAGGAAGAACAACAGCCCTCCGATCAATACTTGATCCAACGGTCCAGATCTAATCGGGATTTCACTCATCGTGATTTCGGCATTTGCGATGTCAACAATCACAAGTCCTCTGGACTCGCGATTCTCCGATTCCCGATGGCTCCTTTCATACGCTAGCCCTCCTGAGCTTAGCTCCCGGTCAACGTGACCTTCATTTCGTGACTACAACCTTATGTCTCTCTATCAGGGTTTCGGAGTTCTTCATGTTCACTGTTCTTTTTACTTATAAATCCCGATACAAAAAAGTCCATATCTCGGTCAGATCAATAATCCAGGTGCAATCTTGACTCAACGGTTGCGATTGAATCGCAATATTGCGTTTCGTGATTTCGGAGTTTATGTTTCAGTGTGTTCTTGACATATCAAAGTCCCGATCCCCGAAACTCTGACTAGGGCTAGGATCTACGGTTCAGATTCATTCTGGATTCAATGGCTGCGATTAAATCACGAAATTGCATTTCGCGATTTCAGAGTTCTTGATGTCAAGAGATTTTGGCATTACAAAGTCCTGATCGCCGATGCCTCTGCTGATGTCACACGTGGTTTGACACGTGTTAAATACTGCCACGTGTCACTTTGATTCATTACTTACATGTGCTTGAGGTGTTGAATCTATCTGACACTTGTCACTACCTGGTTGTGCCACGTGTCCCTATCTGACGTGCTCTGCTGTTATGAGTTGAATCGACGGTCTAGATCACATGTTGATCTGACGATTCAGATTCAGTCAAGATTTCACATATCGCGAAATCGAGGTTTTCATTGCATTGTGTTCTTTGCATATTGAAATCCTGATCCCCGAAATTTCGATGAAGCCTCCTGTCTACATGTGGATGGTCCCGATCTCTGCTTGATTTAACAGCTGCGATCAAATTGCGAAATCGCATATCGCGATTTCGGGGTTTTCGATGTCAAGTGAATTGGACATTTCAAAGTCCCGATCCCCAAATCTCCGATGACTTATCTCCCTCTTAACTTCTGCAGATCTGACGGTTGTTGGCCTTTCGGGAAATTTGAATGGGATCCAACGGTCACTGGATCTTTGTCTTCCTTCTTCTCTGCAAACTCTTGCTGTGCGCGTTTTCTTCAATGTTGTTCCTCCTGAGATTTTACGTCTGAATCCCCAAGGGGTTTTATCCTTCTTATTCTTCCATCTCCACTATTTCCATCAATGACAACAACCATCAACACGCATTCATTGCTTGCTCAATATTTTCCAACAATGTGAAGGGAGTCATCAAACTCACCTTTTCCCTCGCATGGATGAAGCCTCAAAATTACTGGAATACATGACTATTTCACCCCCTCAACTTCTAGCTACTTATTGCAAGCTTACTTTCAACCCACCAGTAATTGATCAAATGATCAATTTGGCCCCTTCATTGGTAAATCTGGTTGATTAGGTAGTCAATTTGGTCACATCCTTAGTTGAACCAGTTGACCAAGTGATCGCTCTAATCCCATCCTCGGTTGATTCCAATCTCCCATTAGAGAGTGCAACCCAAGCGGTCGATTCATTTCCACCCGTCGACCCCATTCTCCCCTTGGAGAATGAAATCCAAGTGGTCTACCTGATCTCCTCATCGGTCAATCCTACTCTCTCGCTCAAGAGTAAACCCAATACTGCCCACGTTTTTCTCGTTGATACAAACTCTGCCATGCTGAGGGGTATTCCTCCTTCTCTTGTGAAACCCCCTCCAAGTAATGAGGCCATCCTTTTTAATTGGTGTGTGCTAACTGGACCTCGTCTTCCCTCTCACATTCCTTTCCAGATTACTGTACAGGTTTTTGGTCAGGACGTTCATCAGACATTGATAGATGAAGGTGCAATCGTTAGTATTTTGTCCTCTATTGTTTGGCAGGCTTTGGGTTGTCCTCAACTTGCACCGGTTACAAAGAATCTGTTAGATTTTAATAGAAGCACCAGTCAACCTTTAGGGACCCTTCCTTAGTTTCCTGTACCTTTGGGAGGGAAAAATGTCTTTGTTGATGTCATGGTAGTCCAAGACCCCTTGGCTTTTGATTTACTCCTTGGGCAAGATTATGTCTATGCCATGAAATCTATTGTGTCCACTCTTTTTCATGTGATATCTTTCTCGCACAATGGAATAATGGTGACTATTGATCAACTTTCATTTGTTGACCCTGACTTGACCATCAACTCAATGACTTCCCTAAATGGTTCGTATATGTAGTCAATATCACCCCTGCCACAAGTCAATTATGTGGCATTGTCTCCCATGCCTTCAACTGTCGATGCAGATGAGCCTCTCATTGTACGCTCAATCTCTTATGACTTGGATCTAGTAGTTGACATGGTGATCTCTTCAGTAGGGATATTGGAGCTTGACCTCCTTACCCCTATCACAGCCCTCGACATGTGTTCCTTCCAGAGTGTGTTTCTTCCTTCGAATGAAGATCTCTTGGAGGCCATGACCAAGTTTTGTCCCTTGACATGGTGTCCTTCTAGAGAATTTTCCTCTTGGAAACCATGATCAAGAAGAGAGTCCTTGAGAATGGTTTTATGATTTCAAGCTCATTAAAAAATGAAAGCAATTGTGAGGATAGTTTTCGTGTCTCTGTGGCAACCTCATTAAAAAATGAAATAGAGCTTATGAGCATAGTTCTTGTTTCTGTGTCCAACTCGTTAAAAAATGAAACAGAGGCATATGGATTGAACTTGGATTCACACACATAGTTCTTCTCTTATGTCAAGCTCGTTAAAAAATGAAACAACTTCCCCCTCTCTGTTTAAGTCAAGTCTAGTATTTGAAGCTTCATTTCATCTGCCTGTGATGTTGGATGAGACGAAGCTTGGGGGGCATATGCTTTCATCCTCTGAACTTCATGCTGAAGTTGAGCTGCTAGATTTTTAAGCTGGTGGATAAGTACCAAACATGGGAATTCGTTAACCATGCATTGGGAAGTCGTAAGCATAGTTTTCTATGGTTCAAGCTTGTGTAAAAATGAAATCACCTACTTCAAGCATATTTTCCTCTATTTCAAGCTTGTGTAAAAATGAAACCAGGTCCAAGCATAGTTTTTTTTAGCTTTTAAGCTTGTGTAAAAATAAAATCTATCCCAAGCATAGTTTTGTTTTGTTTTAAAGCTTGCGTAAAAATGAAAACAATCCCGAGCTTAGTGTTTTTTCTTTCTCATGCTCGTAAATACATGAGAATAAGTTACCAAGCTTAGTCTTTGTTCTTTCTCGTGCTCGTAAAAACGTGAGAATGTAACTGAGTATACTTTTATCACTTTTTCAGACTCGTAAAGGTTACACGAAAAATGAACCACCTGGATTTCCCTTTAAGCTCTTTTTAGACTCTTTAAACATGAAAATATTGCCGAGTGACCTTCTTCATTTCACGCTCATTATAGTATTTGAAGAAAACATTTGTTGAGCGATAGTTTCTCTCTTTTTTCGGTCTCATCATACTACTTTACGAAAAAGGAACTGAGAGAGTTCTCTTTAAGTGTTTTTCAGACTCTCTAAACATGAAAAACCCCCAAGTTTTCTATCTTTGGACTCGTTAAACAAACATCGAAAGACCCATATGGGACCAAACCACTCCTTCTTAGGGTTCGTTAAACATACTCTGAGGGACTCGTCTGAAGGATGAGCTTACATTACAAGCATATGTTATCCTCCTCAAGCTTGCGTAAAAATAAAGAGGTACTCACCAGAAATGGTGGGGGGAAATTGGGAAAGAAATGTGTCTAAACTTGTATTCCATGGAAGAGTCACTTTTGAACATGACACCCTTTCACTCACCTTGTGTCTAGGTTGGAAAATCCACTTGTATCTTGATCATACTCCTTTATAAGATTACAAATTGGTCTATGATCCCTGTTGTTGAGTCATTTTTTTCCAAGACCGTTGTCGTGTTGTCAATATGTTCAAAAAGAAGTTCAGCCCGGAAATCCTTCTATTGTGTCAGCCTTTTCTGCAGTCCTTAAGCCTTCTATTGCATCATCCATCCCTAAGTTAGTCCTGAGTTACTGGTTACTCATATCTACTTCAAATCTTGTTTCCTTTTTCATGTCATTGATGGGGGATACATTAAGGCCCTCCTGTGACGAGTCTTTTCGTATCGACTTCAAATCATTATCCAGGAATTAGACTTAGAAACTAATTGGTACCTTCGAACTTGCATGCCTCAATGGCAAGTTTCCTCGCTTTCCACAATGGTTTTTCATTATTGACCTCTGATCGAGATATTCCACCAAGTGTTCAACCTCAGCTCATTGATTCACATTCATTGGATTGTACTAGTGTACCTTGGGATTCATTGACATTAATGGTGATTTCCCTCGCATGTGTTAATGGTATTCACTAATGACCGGTAATCAAGTGGTTTCTACCATGTTCGACTTCAATACATGTATTCGCATGGTTAGATTCATACTATAGAGTGGTGGAGATGAAGACCCTGCATCTTTTCTCACAGATTCAGGTTGCATTGGAGTATATTCACCACATTGTATGTCTTGTGGCTATGTTCAAAATTGAGTCTTTAACACATAGATCCACAGTGTATTTTTGGTGGCTATGCTCAGATTTGAGTCATATTGGCATGGATCCACAGTGTATGTTTGGTGGCCATGACCTGTATTACTTGACATGGATCTTTGCATGTCGGCATTTATGCTTTGAGTCATTTGTATTTTGAGTATGGGAATGCCTACCTCAGTGATGATCTATTATTGTACTATATTTCCTTGTTTGTTGGCAGGTTTCCAACTGACTGTTCCTTGTTCCCTACACACACTCAACAAAGTATTTCAGTTATCACTCTGTTATAACTTCATACTTTGGGGGGCTCTCTATTACACATTATTTTCATCATTCCTATGATCGTTAATGATGTAAACCTATTTTTTGCCTTCAGAGGGGTCAATAGCCTAAAATCCTAAAGAAAGAAGGGAGAAGAACTTTCCCTGAGAGAAGAAGATGTATTTTCCTTTGTAAAAACCCTATTAAAGAGGATTTCCACAGGCTGCACTATAGCTAGGGTGAGGAAATTCTTGGTTTTTGTAGGCTACACTATAGCCAGGGTGAGGAAATTCCTAGCTTCCGCAGGCTACACTATATCTAGGGTGAGGAAATTCATGGTTTCTATAGGCTACACTATATCCAAGGTGAGGAAATTCCTGGTTTCTACAGGTTGCACTATTTCTAGGCTGCGGAGTTTTCGCAGGCTGCACTATAGCTAGGGTGCGAAAATTCCTATATGTGGGAAAAAAAAGCATATTCTCGATGCTTCTAGAAGGAGAAGCTTCTATAGTGAGGTGGCCTCTGAATGATTTGGATCTTACTCGCTTTCATGATTTAGTGGGATCATCCTAACCTCCTCACCTTATCCTCTTCAACTTATAAAAGGAGAGGATCTCTCATGGAGAAAGTTAGCTTGGAAAAGTTGGTTATGGAGCTTAGCTTGATAGTAGTTGAATTTGGCTTGAGATTGTTAGCTTGGTTAGAGTGGATTTGAGCTTTGCTTTATCAAGATAGATTGTGAGTAGCTATCAGATCCATGGTGTTAGAATCCTTGGAGAAAGAAGTGTGTGGGAAGCAAGGAACTGTTGGAAGGAAAATTACGATATCAAGGCATCTGGTTGTAATCTGTCTTCCTATTGTTTAATATAATACATTGGCATGCTTATTTCCCATAGAATTATCTTTATTTTATTGCATAATTCCTTGATCATATGCATAGGTTGTCATTGAATATACTTTACTGCTTTCACTTTGGTTGGTTTGTGTCTCACTGCAGGATCAGTATCACAAGAGCATCGGAGTGAAACGGGAACAACAAAGACATAAGGAAGCGACACTTAAAGGTATGTCTCTCATCCTTTGTTTGGTAGTAAATTCGATGATTAGAGCCTAGGGAAAGCGCCATGTCCTATCTCATTTTGTTCTAGATCTAGGTGGATCTAGGGGGATCGATTCATGTCTACACTTAATGATTTACCCAATAAAAAACCTAAAACCCAAAAATCCCACAAAAAGGGTGAGATCCTGCGATCTCCACTTTGCTTGGGTGCTCCATCTTCGACTAGCCTATTGAAGTCCCAAAAATGGTCAAACACGACCAACATTTCCACAAAACTTGGTTGAGGGCCAACATGCCCCCAAAAATCCCCTGTGACTTGTACCGAGTCACTTTGATCTAGGAAATACTGCTTTGAAGGCCTTGAGATTAGCTCGATCTGCCTCAACTTGTTGCTTCACCAAATCCTCCTACTCGGCGAACTTCTTAATGACTTTCTCAGTGACAGGCCCATCCAAGCGTTGTTCCACTACTCTGACCACCTATTCTAGTTGTGATCCTTGTCTCTCGATCTCTTCAAAGATGGTGCAGGCTTCATCTTGCACTGACTGGAGTCATTATGTCACCTCCATGGGTCTACTTTGGATGGTAGTGACCTCCCATTGGACGACACATTGCTCTTGTGATCTCTTCATTTTCTCAACAATTGTAAGCTTGTTTAGTTGTGCTTGCACTGTCGATGCATGTTTCTTTTCTTCCTAGAGTTGTGCCTCCAATATCCTCAGCTCTGGATCTTCTGCAAGGTGCTCATAGGTCTTTGCACTTTAGTTACCTAATTTATTGCATTCTAAAGCCAACACCTTGACTCTTTCTACTGTGCTCTTGACAATTTATTCCCTTTGATCTCGCACTTCTTGTGGAGTGCTCGATACTTCTTACAGTTCTAACTCGGCTACTCTTGCTTGAAGCTGTTGAATGGCCTCAGTGACTTCCCCACTTGATTCTCAGTTGTCTCTTCTTCCATCTAAGCCAATCCTATCATAGAGCGAAGTGCTCTAGTGACTGCTTCTATAACCCCAATTTGCTCTGTGAGTTGTTGGTATTTTTCTCTCTGGATAATCTCTCTATCCTCTTGATACTTTTCTCTAAGGTCATCTTTCTCTTGATGCGCAACCTGACATTGCTCTAGGGATTCCTCCTTTTCTTGCTTCAAGGCCTCTATGGCCTGCTCTTTTTTTTCCTATACTCGCTGAAGGTGAGCCTCTGTAGCATCTGTTATCCTTCACAGTTGGGTAAGATCATTCCCCAATTCTACAGCTTCTGATGATGACGACGTAGTAGACACTGTGTGGGTTGAATATAGAGCTTCTTGTACCCCCTTCAGCTCCAACTCAATTCTGTCAGACACTGTCTCCTGCTTTGCTTCATTTTTCTGCAAAATATCATCTGAAGCATCTGCTACAACTATGATGATGAGGTCAATATCATCCACTGTGAGCACATTCTATGACTGAGGATTAGTGGCTCGTGAATTCTTTCGCACTGAGGTTTTCTTTGGAGAAACCTTCATTTTATTTGACACCTCGACCTTTGTAAGGGGATCTTTCAGCAATGTCACTTCACTCTCTTCTTTTTTTTCCTCTTCCCCTCCCTATTCTTGGTTTACTTCATCACCTCCTCCTCATCCAGGTGATTCAGGTGCAGTTTCCTCCGATGTGTTGTTTATCTCCTGAAATTCTTCCTTATTTTTATTTCTCTTAGCGTTGCTTGGTCCATCCCACTCCATCCAGGTGACCACATGACTTTCGATGAGGTCGGGGTCAGAGATTTTTGCATCTCCAAATGGTACAAGGAATTCTACAGGACATTCCTTGGTTATTTCCTCCATATCTTCCTCAATAAATTTGTAGTAAGACTGCAGCTACTCATTGTTTTCATCCCCACGCACGATGATATATATGAAGTGTCAGTCTGCGTGGAACTTCGTGGTTGGCTTGAACCTATGGAGTGTATTTGGCGTCATTCAGGGAAAGGATTCAATGGCGCGTGTGAGATGTAGGTAGTAGGTGTGGAAGACAACATTCTACTACCACTGCTTTTCCATATCGCTTGTATACCACAAGGTGGTGAACCTTGTAGTCAGTGGTTCTGATGGCTCGAATTTTGGGAATGTCTCTCCCTCTGACATCTCCCAATCGACAAATGCTATAATAATGAGTAACCAAATGAAGTGGAATTCATAGCCTTGGTCCTGTGCTTCACGACAATTCTTCTCCAACTTGTTGACAAGGGCGCTCGCCCAGTTCATCTGCATGCCCTCAATGCACTTCCCTATGAGCTCGAGGATGAACCTTGTAACTTGCATTGGTTGGTTCTTCCTGACGAGATTTCCTGTGATCAGCTGAAAAGATAGGCACACTGTGCCATTTTGGATGGAGGCTACCTTGTATCCTCGCTTCCCCTTCTCCAGATCACCATAGGTTTCCTTTATATGCTGAGCCAAGGAGTGATCTGCAGCCTTCCCTGGATAGAATTGGTGAGGGTTTGGTCCCTGCACGCTCAATCCAGTGATCATGTGGATCAACATTGGATCCACAGCCATGTGCATGTCTAACTAAATATAACCTCCATGGTAGAATAACATGAGGAGTTTAGTGCACACGTTAACCTCCTGATGTCTGTCGAAGTGGGGTATCTTCATGACGTTGAGGATGGTGTACCTCGCAATCTCCTTGATCCATGGTTGGGGACTGTCTTCATCTTCTTCCTAGTTGTATTTGTCAAGTACCTATGCGGTGCAAGCAGTGCATAATTATTCTTGTCTCCTAGGTTAAATTCGATGATCTTAAGATCATGGATCAGTCCTAGTTGCGGTCCAACTGCGCGTATCCCCTTCAGGAGGTACGCAGTGATGAGCATGTACTCGAAGTCACGCGAGACGTTGTTATGACTAACCATGCCAGCCAAAATACGGATGTAGTCGGGCAATACCAATGGGATTAGCTTCGCTTTTTCTAGGTTGTCGTGGTGCTTGCTTCTCTTCTCTGTCGTAGTTCAGGATGGCCTATATCGACATCTAGTCGAGGGGGATGCTTGCAATCCTAACGTCGATGAGTCTTGTACTCCTGTGGACATAAATTTCTTATCCATAAGGTTTATTAAGATCTCCTCCATGGACTTCTCTACTACACTAAGGTCGCCCGACATGCATGCTCATGATCAAATATCTTGGGTAGGTGAATGGACACTCAAGGAAAGCAACAGGTGGCGAGGTCTCAAAATCACAGAGTGATAGCAATCAATTCTTTGTTATCTCGGATAATCACAATTTGCAAAAGTGGTCCCTGTGAGGCATTCAACGGATTAAATAAATAATTTTGTAACGGGTTCCTCCAATGGATCGAAAAGCCTCAATCAATATGATTCCATCCGTTATGGTGCAGTCCCAATGGTCCAATGGTGATATTTCTGGTAATAACTATGTTTCTAACCATTCCGTAGTGTCATTCTAATGGTCAGGACACCTCCAATGGTCATATAGCTTGATCATGGCAAAGTGTCATTCTGCGTTGTTATGCTATTCCGACGATGTTCAATTTATGCAAGCATGCTTCCTGCAAAGTCTTCACTGGAACCTCCTACAGTCTTTCTAACTTTTCTTTCTTCTTACTGAGCTTTCTGGGCTTCTTCCCTATGATCTGAGTTTTTGGATTCCTCTTTCCATTTGTATTCTTATTTTCTCATAGAATAGTAACTTCACACTGTTAATGTTCTCTCAAAATGTTTGCATGCAATCTCTTCCTTTACTACTTTTTGGGTAGGTTCTCTTTTCTCCTGCATGGATAGGTTCTTTAATCCTTCTTGTGTTCTTTCAACTTCGACAACTAAGTCTCTGGCCCTCATTTTCTTCGACTTGTTCTCTTGTTCTTGTATTAGTCGCTCTGTTTTCTCAGCTATGAAGTCCCTTAATTCTTGATTTTTATGTTTTGTGGCTTCTTCCTCTGCTTTCCTCTAGATTTGATCTTTCTCAATCCAAGTCTTTCCTAACAAAAGTGAAAAAGGAGCATTTTTCTCAACAAATTTAATGACCTCAAAGTCTTGTTAAGTTGATGATCCATGAGAAATCATAGGTACACGAGTAAGTCTTCCAAATAGGGTTATCATCTTTCCTTTAAAGAAGCCTATCCCTCCTAATGAAGGAATCATAGCAGGCTTTCCCAAAATTTCCTAAGTACTTTCTGGCATAATTTCACCTATGTTTCCTCATCCAAGACATAGTCTATGTCGAAGTCTCCTATTCTTGTTTCTGTGCACTACTTTTATTTTAAGATCTCTGGTAAACTGATGTCTCTGTGATCATTCAATGTTTCTTTTAGCTGTAATAACATAGTATCTGATTCTGTCTGATTCTCTAGCATATCCTTAGTTTCTTGACCTTCTTCATGGTTTGCTTGTCTCAAGTTCATCTTTTTAACTTTATAAATCATTCTAGGGAAATCCAAAACCTCATGACCAACAACTTTACAACAAAGACAAATAGGATCTCTACTAGGGAATTCCTTAGCAAGATGTCTCGGTCTTCTACAACTATAACAAAGTTCCAATCCTCTCTTTCTCTTAAATGATCCCCAACCTTTCTTGTACTGTGCACTGGGATCACATTGATGGACCTGCAATATGCAAAAATACTTTCTAGGGTCCTGCATCCACTTGTTAGTCCAAAAATTCTTTCTATGCATAGGAATAACATATCTTCCACTATCTCTATCAGATCTATTCATATCAAATATTCTTTCTTCTAGTTGTGCCTTAGTTTTTAGACTAGGACCAAATCTATCAAACATACCTAGATCTATACTTTTTAATCAAAAATTTCCACTTATCTTACCTTTACCAGAACACAAAGCTTTAATATATTACTTATTTCTTCAGATCGAGATTCCTTCTCTTAACATAGAGCTTTGCAAGTCAAGTGGAATATTGCACACTACAACACCAGATCTACACACAAATCTTTATTTTTTCTTCAGTTCCCAACAATCACAGTTTCAGGTCCCGACAACAAAACCATTTTTTGGCATAGGGGTAGACCCAGGGTTCAACCCACCAAAAAAACCCTATCTACTGACCCTTTAGGCAACAATTGCGAAGCAGATGAAGTCTCACCCGAGGTAGAGGCATGGGGGTTGCGGGACTCAAGTGTCTACAACCTAGCTGGGACATAGATCTGTGATCACAATATTTAATAGAGTAGTTATCAATTAACATTCATTATCCTTTTAAACCTTATTCACATCACAGGTTAAACCCTTGTTACAGAACAATGCAGTATTAATCAATATCTAAAAACATATAACCATTTAGTACATAACATATGTGCAGATCTAACATTCATTCATACCTAAAGCACTAAGCATCAATAGATCTATCTATTACACATCAATAGCGGTGCACTAAGCAGATAAATACATAAATTGCATAAACAACATTTCTCAAAGCACATCAACACAGGATATACATGGTTCACCCCAGTGTGGGGCTACATCCACCAATCTTCTTCTCTTCTTATTATTCTCTTCCAATCTTCTTACAGGAACCAATCCAGAATGCCAATTCCACAAAGGACATGAGATCTGTGCGCACCTCACCAGATCCTCCTTCCCCAAGTTCTATCAAAGAACAAAGCCTTACACAGTCTGTCAGCACCAATCACTTACAAAACGCTTGCACTTAGCTCTGCAATCCTTAACACATCTTCTTGCACATAGCTAATATCATCCCTAAGCCATCGAACCTTTCTTACATATCCTAGCTACTTATTTATACATTACAAAAGAGGACTAAGAATGGATAAACCCATGGTCTGACATCCCATACCCATTACATAAACCCTAAAACCCAAAAATCCCACAAAAAGGGCGAGATCCCGCGATCTCCGCTTCGCCTGGGCGCTCCGTCTTCGAACAACCTGTCAAAGTCCCCAAATTGGTCAAACACGACTAACGTTTTCACAAAAATTGGTCGAGGGCCAACACATAAATCAACCATATTTCATATAACTCAATCAAATCGCATATCTATTAACTTGTTAGCTAGGATGTATCAACGATCATTTCAATTTCAATGCATGTAGAGTAACATAAGAACATAGTTTGATTCCTTCTTCTTGCATGTTGTTATACTTATTTTCAATTTCTCTTATGTGTTGTTGCTAACATGTTTATGGTTTAGGTGTCACAGTAAGGAATCCATGAACATATACCAATGATAACATATACCATTGTAACAAGAAAATTGATCCTAGAGCAGCAGGAAAGCACATAATTGTTGATTAAGGTTGGTTGTCATTGATGTCAACCCTTGAAGAAAGCCATGTAGCACAAAGGTTGGATAATGGACCCAATATTTTTTTATGTAAAGATGAATCATTATTTTCTTATTATGATTGATAATAAGTAGAAATGGATGAACTCCAAAGTGGTTCCCTTATGGTGAAATCCCTCATGGGAAAAATCTTTGTGGATTGAGTTATCCTAGAAGTATGGTTAGAGAAACCATGCTTATTTGTGGAATAATGAGATGAACACCAATGAATTTTTTAGTGAAATTATCCTAGATGGATATTTCTTGTCATTCCATTTCTGGTGGTATGTGGAATGTCACATAAATCCTCACGGTTAGAGAGTTATGGCCATGAGAAGTTGTAGAACCTAGGTTTGGGTAATGGACCCAAGTTTGTTTGATGGATAGTGGTAAGAGTTTTGATATATATTTAGGTAATACTATCATACATGGATATTACATTTCATTCCATTTTTTTTGGTATGTGGAACCTCACATAACTCCTCACGGCTTGAGAGTTATGGCCTTGCGAAGTTGGAGGACCCTCATATGTCATCTAGAAGCCCCAAAAGGTCAGAGTAGTCAAAGTGGTTTCAGGGTTTTTAAAAGTAAATAATAAAGTGAAGTGATGAGTGCACTATAATTCAAAGTTAATACAAAATCAATTATTGAAATAATAAATTTAATGGAGAAATTAGAAGTGGGTTAACCCTAAAATAAGGAAAGTGGGCAAAGTGACCTAGAAGATGTTTTTAAGGAAGCTACTTGGAGAGTATAAATAAGAGGCAAGAATCTCTCATTTAAATTACACTTGAGAATATTGAATACCTATAGGTATCTTAGGCAACTAAATGATATCTAAGCCGAATTTATGAGGAAAGTGAAGAAAAGAAGGCCGAAATTCAAGGAAGGATAAATTCTTTTGATAATGCTTTCTAAGGTATGTTTTTTTCAAGTCATCTCACCATTTTAGAAATAATTTTTTTTCTAGAATGATTCATAAATTTAAATTTATATGCCATTGAGGAAACATATCCAAGTCTCTGTGGTAAAAAAATCATCTTGTAGGTCGTTTTATTTTTTGAGTTACACTCCATGGGAAATAGGGTTTGTGGCTAGTCCTGAAACTAGTCAAAAAAATGTGTTTCAAGTAAAAACGTCATAAATTATTTAGAACAGATCCAAATTCAGTGAGAAAAAATGTTTTGGTTAGAGTATAATCTTTAGTATTCTTTGTAATAGTTTCATATCGATTCAACAAAAAAAATTTGCAGGGCACACTCTACAAGGTCACTCTCTAGAATAAGCTAGAATTCAGCAAGGTATACCATTTTTGCTATAACTCCTTTTCTGAGAGGTTCCAAGTAGTGACACATGGAGGAATTTCATAAAACACAATGAATAACATTGTATATCAGTTTCAGATATTTATTCATTATAGGTACAAATGTATCATCATTTCAAGTTAGGGTTCTTGACTAATCCAAAAACTAGTCATGTGAGAAGTTTGATGAAGATGCTAGTGTTATAACCCTAATTTGCACTAAACATGCTTACTTGGCATCAGGCCATCTCATATTCCTTATTTTCAAAAACAATACTAAACAACTCTTCTTAAAAACCCCTTTATAAATACCCACACGCCCTGCTCCATTACTGCACGCGTGTACACGCTAGCTGACCCAAGATAGCCCGTGTGTACCTACAAAAGAATGGAAAAAGAAAAGTTGTTGACGGAACACACAGCTTTGGGTAAGTTAACTAAACCTTTTGGCCATGCATGGCCAGTCACTCGACCAAATACCTAGCTTCTTATAGCCTATAAAAGAAGGGTTAGGGGTCCCATTTGAAAGGAGGAGAATCATAGTGAAGAAACTATACCCGATTGACCATTCCCTTTGTCCCAACCTTTAGCCATCCTCGTCCAAAGAGAAGTATAGAGAAAAGTAGTTGGAAGACAATGGAAGAAGAGCCTGGGACCAAGATCAAGGAGCAGTAGCCGACTTTATCATTGCAAGGTATCATTATGAAGTTAATAAAAGGATTGATTTTCCCGTCCCGCCATATGAGATTGTCATTATCGAAATATTGATTATATGATTACTTAAATATCTAACCTATTAGTTCATAGATCAAATGCATGTGGAGTTCTTTGTTTGTCTTTAGTGAATGCAGGTCAGCATTGGGAGGAGATTTGCAGTCAAAGAACGACCAAGCAGGAAAAGGGATCGACATCGAACACGCAAAATAAGGTACGTCAACTTAATCTCTTGAGCCTTGTATTTACATATGAGTAATGGGGGTCTAGGCATGGGATGATGGTAAAAAGTAAGAATCTTTAGGTCATTTTTGCATGCATGATAAAACCCTTAGTTCTAGTCCGTAGGAGGGATTTCCCACCCACAACAGAATTGGTGACCATACTAGGGATCTTTAGGGTTTCTGGGAATGTTTTTTCTTGGGTATTTTTAAAAACTGGTTTTATTTCCTGTTTTTTAAAGTTTCTACAAAAGTCTGAGCTAACAGAGATTCTGGTCTTCCATACCAGTTATATTTGTTTCTTTCCTTGACCGCATTTTTTTTTTGAGACCCATAGAGGTACATGTGGTCTGTATAAGGTCTGCATGCGTGTACCTGCGCCCTACCTTCCCACAACCCACATGTACACGCTAGCTGAGGAAGTGTCAGTCACGTGTATGATTCCAGAAAATTTCTTTTAGAGAGGCAGTCATCCTCTCCCCTATCAAGAATAATCCTTCTCAAGGGTTTTCTGGAAGTCTTTCTATTCTTTGTTGTTTGCAGTCTATAGCTTATTTTTTACCTCGGATTGGTTTGTTCTATGAAATTTTCCTTCAATTGTTTTATTTTTCTGTCATAGTAAGTTTCTGAGTCTTCAAGAGATTATGGTTCTCAATACCAGTAGTATTTTCTAGTGCTTGATTGATTGTAGTTTCATTTTTTGAAGAGTTTCATAAGTACATGCAGCCTGCATAAGGTCTGCATGTGTGTACATTTGCTCTGACCTTACACAACTCATGTGCACACACTGGCTGTTGAATTGTCAGTAGTGTGTCTGTTAAGAAAAAATTTTGGTTTAAGGAGAGGTAGTCATCCTTTCCTTGTCAAGAGTTATACCTCTCAGGGTTCGTGGTCTCTGCCATAGCATCTTAGCATAGGTTTGGACTCTATTATAGCTTGCTTTTTCATTTAGAAGATTTCTTTTGTTTCCTAGATTTTTTAACTTATTTTTAGCTTGAAATTTTAAGAAAAATGAATTTCATTTTGAAAAAAAATTCCCCCTCAT
>ML788991.1:581186-598105 GCA_009831015.1 Picea engelmannii
TAGTTTGTTAGATCTCTTTCTTTCCTGGCATTTTCTTTGCATTGTTATTTAAAAAAAAGAAATTAGCATAGCGTTGTGTTTTCTTCTAATTTTAAAAAGAATTTCAAAAAAATAAAATAAGAATTATAATCATTCTTTGCCAGTGTTCATATAAGTTTCATCATTTTTCGCAAGTGTCTTAACACCATCAGTTGCACTACTGTACCCTTTTGAGTAAATCAAGCCAGTAAAAAGAACGCTAATTAAAATTTACTAGACTTTATGTTTGTAGGATCCATCAACTAGATTAGGCTAGAGCCTTTATTTAGGTTGGACAGGAAAATCTTCAAGGCTATAAAACAAACATACAAGTTTGTGCTAAGGAGTGTAGAAGTCCAGTATCGTGAAAGTTATCTTGGACCCCCCTCTAACACAGGGGATAAACACGAGGTCGCGTGTGGAAAGGTAGTGGAGATAACCCCTCCAAAGTTGGACCAATCGTAGTGGAGAACACATATAGAGGACTTGTCTTGGGATTTCGTTGATTGCATTTTCCATGGAGCTTCGTGGGTCTCAAATCCGTTCGAGGTCCTCAGTTGTCTTTCAGAACACTTGCTTTTGATACCCTTGGCAGGTTTCGGGCTTGATACCCTGCTCATTGTGGTTTACCCGACTGTCGACTGTACTCTCCTGGTGACTGTTTGCGCACTGGCAACCTAGTTGCCTATATTTCTAGTGACATACACAGGTGACTGTGGGGGTATATCATGATACCTAGGACAAACATCAGGCCACTCTTTGAAGAGTATACCCGGAGGGTGCTTCCATTTTCGAGTTTCACTTGCACCGGTAAATTGCTCTAGTGTTGGTTGGTGTAACTGTTCTTCCCACTAGTTAGTCGTTTGCTTGATTTGCCTTTAGGAAATTTTAGTGTGTGCTCTGTGCTCCCTAGTTTTACATAGTGAATTAGAAAGTCATGGATTTGGGTATTTGACCTAGGGTGGTAGAATGCCCACTCCATCAGTCGTGAGCACTTTTTTGGTCTTCCTCTTAGAAACATGGAGCCGCCTTTTTATAGGCATTGTTTTGATACCACTAGTTCTTCAGAGTCAGTGTGTGAGACTTTTATAGATTTGAATGATCTTGCAAGGGGAGAACCTGTGCATAAGATCTTCATGGCTAAATTTCCCGGTGATACCAACCAAGGATCCCCTTCACAAGGGGATTCTTGTTCTTTTCCCTTCTTCGAAAACATTGGTGTCCCTTTGATGGCCACTTTGTATATTCTTGGGTTGAATGTGGGATTACTGGTTTAGTTGGGTACCATTCCAAATGTCCCAAATTCTCTTGACACTTCTTAGTTAAGAACTTTATGTCATGGGCACCCTGTTGATGTTTCTTCATCAGCAAAATCTTCTCCTCCTCCCTCTCCCACCTCTAGTGAAAGTACAGTTACTAGTAACCGGAAGTATAAATGAAATAGAAAGAGGAAGAATAGGAAGAAGAAATCACCAACCTCTATGAGTCATTTTGGAGATAGGTCGACAACCTATGCAAGTCACATTGAAGACTAACACCCAGCCTCTGCAAGTTATGCTGGGGGAAATCACCCACCCTCTGCAAGTCATGCTGGGGGGAAGTCTAGTCCTTGCTAGTCATACTGGCAATAGGTCTGTAGCCTCTGCGAGTCATGTTATCGACCCATCACCAACCTTTTCAAGTCATATTGGAGATGTGCAACCAACCACTGGCAGTCATGATGGGGGAATTGATTCTGTTGAGAAACCTAGATGGATAGGATGTAAGCCTAAGTTCCCTTGTAAGATTTGCAAGGGAGATCACCTTACTCATTTATGCCCTGGCATTCCAGAGGTAGAAATATTGTGGTCCCTGTCTGCAAGCTCTTATGATTCTGAGTCTTCTAAGGTTTCCTCACAGTATATTTAGCCATTGTTTGAGCAAGTGGTCATGCCAATGTAGTCATCGACTGATCCCACTCCTCTTTTGGGGGGTGAGGTGCCTTTAGACCTTGTAGTCTCTCAGCCTATTCAACCATTGGTTGAGAAAGCGGTCATGCCGATGCAGTCATCGGTTGATCCCATTCCTCTTTTAGGGGGTGAGGTGCCTTTAGACCTTGTAGTCTCTCAACCTATTCAACCATTGGTTGAGAAAGTGGTCATGTCGATGTAGTCATCGAGTGATCCCACTCCTCTTTTGGGGGGTGAGGTGCCTTTAGACCATGTAGTCTCGTAACCTATTCATCTATTGGTTGTGAAAGTGGTCATGCCAATGCAGTCATCGGATGATCCCACTCTTCTTTTGGGGAGTGACATGTCTACCAACTATGTTTTTAGCATTTCTGGTTCAGTACTGTCAGAACAAGGGGGCATTCTGCTCATTCCTAGCACACCCCCTCCAAGCCCTAGGATGGTTTCCTTTGATTGGAATGACCTTGTTGAGCCTCGTCTTCCTTCTATCACACCTTTTCAAATAAGGGTTGAAGTTAATTCAACAAACATTTATCGATGTATTGTGGATGAAGGAGCCTCTGCAAGTATTTTATCCTCCTCAGTTTGGAAAGTCTTGGGATCTCCTGAGCTTGTGTCTTCTTCGCATGAACTATTGGCTTTTGACAGACGTCCTAGTGAATATTTGGGGGTTCTTCCTTAGTTTCATATCTCGTTAGGTGGGAATATTGTTCGTGTCGATGTTATAGTGGTGCAAGGCTCATTAGATTTCAATATGCTTCTCGGGCGTGATTATGTATATGCTATGAATGATGTGGTGTCTACGCTCTTCCGAGTGATGAATTTCCCTCACAATGGAAGCATTGTCACTATTGACCAGCTAGCATCTGATAACCACCATCCTAATTTGTCATTATTTTAGACTACCCCTTTATATGTTCCTAGTGTTCGTATAGACTCTACCCCGCCACGGGTTAATTATGTGGCATCTTATCCTTGATGTTCAATTTCTTATGAGAAGGAACCTGTGAAATCATGTTTTCTTTCCTGAGACTTGGTATCAGCAATTGATCCTTTGGTTTACCCAGTGGGGGCATGGGAGCTCTTACTTCCCCCTCTTGGTCCAAGTAATATTGAGTCTCCTTCTGAGTCTGATATCATTGTTAGTAGATCCTCAAGCCCTCGTGATCGTGATTCTTTGTTGATAGACTTTGTCAGTCCTGGTCAGAACCTCCATCGTCATATGGAGTATGGTCAGTTTACTTCACCCTTTGGGACTGTTTACCCTCGTTTGCATGATTTCTTGGATTTTGAATTGCCTTCAGATGAGGCTATCCTTGAAGCCATGACTATGATTTCTATCCCGCAGGAGGACTTACACCATGGTTTGTGTTTTCTTCCCTTTAGGGAGACTTCCCAAGTTGACTATCGAAGAGACTCTTGGTCTAAGCCTAAAAACGGGCTCTACCTGAACCAATTTCATACTTGAGTCGTAGCCCCCAACGGGTCTTCTTTTAAGCCCTTTTTAGACCCTCTAAACATGAAAATATTTTCGAGCGATCTTGTGGCCTTTCATGCTCGTTAAACTAAAATTTGAAGTCACATCTATCTGGCGGTAGTTTACCCCTTTTTTGGTTCAGACAGTCAACTATACGAACAAAGGTATACTCTAGAGGCTTTAGATCCGTAGAAGAGTATTCTCAGGTATAATTTTAACCCTTTTTCGGGCCTGAGGGACTAAATTTATGAAAAAGGAACCCCCACAGAGTCCATAGTTAAGCTCTTTTCAGACTCCCTAAAATTGAAAAGATCGTTGAGTGACCTTATTCTTTCACACTCATTAAAATGGTCCAGAAGAACATTCCTGACGGAGTCCATAGTTAATCATTTTTTAGACTCCTTAAAAATGAAAAAATGGCCTAATGATCTTGTCTTTATCACACTTCTTAAAATGGTTTTGAATAGACATCTTTCGGTGCTAATTTACCCCTTTTTCGAACCGACTAGACTACCTTCGAAAAAGGTACCCCAATGGAGTCTCCTTTTATGTTTTTAGACTCTCTAAATATGAAAAACCGTCAAGCTTACCTTCTCTAGCCTCGTTAAACTTACATCAAAGGACGTTACCATTGTGTGTTTTATTAATTGCATTTTCATACCCACATCTTTGGCCTAATGTCGGCTCCATGTTGCTCTCAATTGAACCATCTGAAACATGCCTTATATGCAAGCCCTGTAGCACTTTGCCTCTGCGTCTTCACACCTTTGGTCCCAAGAGGGATTTTTCCCAAGTGTCCTTTCTTTGAACATCAGTCTTGTCCTTGCACCTCAAACTTGTATGTTTGTGACACTCATTCCTCCTTTGTAACGTAACATTCTTTTATTCTTTTTCCAAAATTATTGAAAAAAGACAAAAAAAATCAAATATACCCCAAAAAGAGGAAGGGAAAAGTATTTTCTTTGTATTGGTAGCATAATGAGTCTCCCTTGGATAAAGCACATATGTACATTTGTTCATCAAACTCTGGGATTTAATACAACCTTAGGAAGTTGTTCTCGCTACATAGAGATGTGTCCTCCTCCGTTTGGTTATTCTTCCAAACATATGGAGAGTTTGTGTTGCCTCCTGCCTCATAAACTTATGTTAATGCCATGATGTCTGAGTCTCATGATTTGGCATGTTATTATCCAAGGGAAGTTTTTACCAAGCCTGAGTCGTCCCCTCTGCAGTTTCTCTCTTTCCCTCATGCCCAGCCATCCCGAAATTCCAATCAAGTCTTTGTTCGAAATCAATGAAGCCTTTAGTTTGATAATCAAGATTCTCTAGTCCATGACTGACGATCCATCGAAGACCTCTGGGTAGTGAATTAGTACACTCATATTACACTCCTACCCGAGTTTTGAAGATTTGAAGTTGTTGCTCGAGCTCTAAAGACCTCATCTCTGGCCATCAAGCCTTATCAACTTCCAGAAGATGGATACTCTACATGTATATATTTTTTATTCCGATATGTAGCTCCGTTGTGTATTGCATGCAGCTACACTTTATATAGTTATATGACATGGATCTATAGTGTATTTGATTGGTAGCCATGATTTTATTTTATCCCGAGCATGGGTATGCCCACCTCGGTGAGACAATTATTATTTTGCAGACAACACCTCCCTATTTCTAGTCCCTGGGCTCACTTGTTCGGCACATCGATGAATATTGTTAATGTATTTCAGCCATCAAATGCTCTTCTAACCTCACACATTAGGGGGCATCTATTATAACACTAATTTTCACCAGACATGCTTACCTGGTATCAAGCCATCTCAGATTCCTTCTTTGCCAAAACACTGTTGAACAACTCTTCTTAAAAACCCCTTTTATAAATACCCACGTGCCCTGCTCCATTACTGCACATGTGTACACACTAGATGACCCAAGACAGATCACGTGTACCTACAAAAGCATGGAAAAAGGAAAGTTGTTGATGGAAAACACAGCTTTGGGTAAGTTAACTAAACCTTTCATCCATGCATGGCCAGTCACTTGACCAAATACCTAGCTTCTTCTAGCCTATAAAAGAAGGGTTAGGGGTCCCATTTGAAAGGAGGAGAATCATAGTGAAGAAACTATACCCGATTGAGCATTCCCTTTGTCCCAACCCTTATCCATCCTCGTGCAAAGAGAAGTACAGAGAAAAGAAGATGGAAGACAGTGGAAGAAGAGTCCAGGACCAGGATCGAGGAATAGTAGCCGACTTTATCATTGTAAGGTATCATTGTGAAGTTAATAAAAGAATTGATTTTCCCGTCCTGCCATATGAGATTGTCATTATCGAAATATTGATTATATGATTGATTAAATCTCTAACCCATTAGTTCATAGATCAAATGCATGTGGATTTGTTTGCTTGTCTTTAGTGAATGCAGGTCGGCATTGGGAGGAGATTTGAAGTCAAAGAACGAGCAAGCATGAAAAGGGATCGACATCGAACACGAAAAATAAGGTACATCAACTTAATCTTCTAAGCCTTGTATTTACATATGAGTAATGGGGGTCTAGGCATGGGATGATGGTAAAAAGTAAGAATCTTTAGGTCATTTCTGCATGCATGATAAAACCCTTAGTGCTAGTCCGTAAGAGGGATTTCCCACCCACAATTAGGGTCATAACAACTAGTCTCTTATTGTCAAAGTTAAGGAAGGTTTATAAGTATGTGATCATATACACCAGGTCTATTATAGAGTCACAAATCATATTTGGATGATGAAATCGATGAGGGATTTTGGTTAAGGTACATGTTGGGTATATGGTTGAGATAAGTAGTTGATGAGTTGGCACATACATGAGGTGTATAGTTGATGATGTTGGTACATATTGATGAGTCATAGTTTATGAGTAGTTGACACATGATTGGTACATACTTGGTACATGGTTGGATGCACTTGTTTATGGTAGAGTTTGATTACAGGTTGTTTGGTATAGGTTCGTGCATGGTTGATTCACTTTTTTATGGTACAGGTTGATTACAGGTTGAGGTACACGTTGATGCATGGTTGATGCATGGTTTAGGTTTATTGGTACAGGTTTACAATGGTATATCTCACAGTGATAATGTGATAGTGGTTCCATCATTCTACTTCTACTTCAGGGCGGTTGGATAGGGCAAGGACAAGTGGTTGTAGCCACCTTCTGGTTGTATCCAAAGAGCATAGGGGGTTGTAGCCTCCTTCTGGTTGTAGCCAGAGAATTGGGGAGTTGGAGCTTCCCTCAAGTTGTAGCCTGAGAAACTAAGGGCTTGGAGCCTCCTTCCAATTGCAGCTGGAAAACAAAGGATGTTGGTGCTTCCAATGAATGTAATTCTTCAAGACATATAAGAAAAAGAATTATGTGGTTTTCTCCCTCTTTGGGTTTCCATGTAAAACACTGGTGTACTGTGTATGTGTATGATTGTTCATTTTTTCATTGCTTATTTACTCTGTAGTTATTGGATGATAATTCTACATTGATATAACACTTGGATTATATGGTTAAAAAGGATTAAACTACTCTATTACTGATTCACCCCCCCCTCTCAGTAATCCACCAATAACATGCCTTATCTGTCATTCAATTTTCGCAATTAGAACCAACATCCAAGATCTCATCAACTATGTAAGAAGTTTCGAACAATATCACAACATCAAATAAGAACGAGATCTGATCTCCAATCTACAAGGGGGTCCCACCTACTAGTATTATTTATCCTGTTAGCTTTATAATAATAGGCTTTAGCACCACTTTGTGGGAAAAACTTCTTTGTGATTTTAATCGTCAACACCAACCATATACCTCAAGCATATTCCAAACCATGTACCATGTATTAATCATGTACATCAACACTTGTACCATACCATGTATCAACCATGTACCATATCAAGTACATCAACCTGTACCATACTATGAATCAACCATGTACCATGTATCAATCATGTACATCAACATGTACCATACCATGCATCAACCATGTACCACACCAAGTACATCAACCATTTAGTATACCAAGTACATCAACCATGTATCGTCTCATGCATCAACCATGTACCATATCATAAGATATCATCAATGAAGTTCCCTGAGCATAACCAATATAGCCACAATACCAAGATACCAATATAACCAAGATGTACTACTAATCAAAGTATCATAACATCACTATGGGGTACCATCATGTACCTACATCACCAAGACATTCACCTCATACATGTACCAAGAATATGCCTCACACCATGCATCAAATATGTGCCGCATACACATACCAATGTCTCAACAAGATGCCAAAGGCATGACCATCACATCATCAACATATTACCAATATGTACCTCAAACCATGTGCTACAAGTATAAACCATGTGTCAATATATCCATAAGCTATGTAAGTCAAACATGTGTCATATCATTCATGATATGCCTCATCCATATACCAAACGATATCCCATAAACCATGCACCATAACATCACCAAAATATGCCTCAACATGTACCATACCATCACCAAGATATAACCTTCAAAACATGCATATAACATACCTTTAATCATGTAGCAACCTTACTACATCATCATACCTTGTTTCAACCTAGAACAAGCATCCCCTTTACTTTACCTCATCCTCACTACCTCATATTTGCCCATAGATCAAGTGTTCACTAGATAGATATTCAATGAACTTGTGTGTAAGAATGGGATACTCTTGATGTGTATTTATACTCTTCCATGTAACTTATTTTCAACCACTTTACCCTTAATTAATTTCTTTTTGTAACCACTTTACCCTTAATTAATTTCTTCTTAAAACTATTTTACCCTTTAACTACTTTTTCCTAATTTTAGGGTAATAATTGTTTTACCCTTTTTCTTGATTTTAGGGTCATAATTTTTTTACCTTTTTTTCTAATTTTAGGGTCATAACTGTTTTACCCTTTTTCATAGATTTAGGGTCATAATCGTTTTACACTTTTTCCTCATTTTAGGGTTATAACTGTTTTACTCTTTTTTCTTAATTTTAGGGTCAACCTATACTTTCTTGTTACAACCACTTTTCCCTTAATTAATGACTTTGTAATTGTTTATGGCTTCTTAACCATTCTTTGGGGCTTCCAACTCCATGAGGCCATAACTCCTCAACCAAGATGAACCACATGGCATACCACCTATCGTTGGAAATAGCATGATGTGAACTATCCATCCATGACTATGTTATATGCATTTACATTATTCTTCACATTTAAATTCCTAAAAAAACTTTAGGTTCCACAACCACACCTTCGAGGCTTCTTATAGACTTCGTCAATTACACATGTCACTCAAACTTCTTATAGGGATGAAATAAATCAACTTATCTATAATATCGACCATACAAATGACAACCAATTATCCAACGATCTCATCCATATCTCTGGGATTTCCAGAATTCTCCAAGGGTTGACTCAATCACATCTCTATGTCTTTTGGACTTCTCCAAGGGTTGACATCAATGACAACCAACTACCCAAACCAAATTTACAAATCTCCCCCTTTGGAATTGATGGCAACACTAATGGAATGCATTGATGGAAACACTCATTTTCATATGCATACTCATGCTCATGCTCCCCTTGTGACCATCGCTCCCCCTGTCTTCAAGCATCTGATCTTTCTTGTTGTCTCCATGGATTTGTTGTTTCTCTCTATATTCATTCCTTTGTTCTTTTATCTCGGATGACATTAAGGTCTAAAGTGTAACTCCCCTTGTTGGTATGTCTCCCCATGTCTGAATGCTACTGATATTCCCTTTTTTATCTCTTTCTCTGATGATTTCTCTTCCCTTGACTTCTCTTCAATATGCCATGTAGATCAATGTATGGCTTCCTATATCTGCTTCATTTCCTCTCTTCCAAATATTCTTGTCCATTGGTGCTTCCTCATGTAATTCACTGGCATATATTAAAATAATTCAAATATAATTCAAGTCTTTAATATTTATCATTAATGATCATACTATTCAACAATATGTTCCTCTGACAATGTATCTTTTGTTGATGGTTTCACTTTCCCTCTTCTACTATGCATTCCATTGCTTTCCTTATGTGACCAATTGATTCCAGCTATCAATATGTTTTTATCCATTGTTACACATCTTCTCTTACTCATGTCTTATGTACATGCCAAGTTTCTCATGAATCCATCTATCTCCATATGTCACTAACTGTCCACAATGTTGAACCATATGTCATTGTACTATTCTTATGACTTCTCAAAATTTGTTGCAACTAATCATCACATATTCCTTCCCGGAATCTTCCATACAATCATGAATATTTTCTTGACAAGTATTTCAATAATATTCCACCGATATCTACCTAGAAAATTGCTCCTTGGTCAACCGATATGTCATTATGTACTTCTTCCATCACTTAAAAATTATCTTTCCAAAAACTGCAAACACTACAGACTACTTGAAATATAGTCCTCTGATTTGTATCAACTAGTTATTAGACTCCCCCTATTTAATATTCATATAAATGGGAGTCTCCAAGCCAGATGGATCAGAATAATGGAGGAATCCACTCTATTGCGGAGTAATCTTCTTCTTCATTTATAGATTCAATATCATCTTTCTAAACTCTAACATATTCCTTTTCATCCTCTTCTTGGATTCTGACATCTTCCTCCCTACCTATAGATTCATCATGACTTTGAGCTACTACATATCCTGAGAGTGTGATCCCTTGAACTTGTTCTTCATTTAAATCCTCTATGGATTTTGACAATACAATCTCTGAGACTTGTTCTTTTTACTTTCTTTTCTTGTATTTCTCATACTACTACAAGTCTTATGATTTATGGGATCTGTTCTTCACTCATCTTCTCTTCTTGTCTCTCTTTTCTTCTCCAAAACTTCTTATATCTGATATCATTGTTTTCCTTCATGGAGGGCTCTATTACGCTTCTACAATGCCAAGATATGTGGCCATAATTGTGGCATTTGTAACATTCAATGTTGTGGGGATCCACACATGTATTTTATTATGAACATTTCTTCCATATGCTTTGCAATCTATAGCCTTATGTCCAAAGTTAGTACAAACAAAACAATGACCATAAAATAAATTTGCATATGTGGGAGTCAATGATCTTCTTTATGGTGAAGTCCTTCTGAATTCCTGCCTTGCTTGATCATGATCTTCTCTTTTGTTGATCTCTTCATCATGATTGAAGCTTCTTTGTTGCTTGAATGTGGAAGGTCTTGTTCAATATGTATCTCTATTATACTCATTATTCTTTGATTCTTGTTGACCATGATTCCTTTCGTTGAGTACTTCTGCATAACTCTTTCTATTTTCTTCATTCTTCCAGTGATTCTCTTCAACTTTCTTTATTGATGATGTCGATGTTTCTCTCTCTTCAACGTTCTTGCTGAGATTGACGATTTTAATTTTTAATGTGACAACTTCTTCTTCTTCAAGCTTCTCAACCTCTTCTTCTTTCTTCATCATCTGAATCTTCATGACTTCTTATGTTCTCTTTGCTTGCTCAAGTTGAATTTTCAAGGAGATGATTTATTCTTCAAGTCTTCTTTCTCGTTGATTGAATTCTACTTCAAGCTTCTTTTCCTTAAGTTATTCATTTTTCTCTTCTTCCTTTCTTAGTGATGTAATTTTAGCTTCTAGACATTGCCTTTCTTCCAACTGATTTTTGTATGTTTATTCAATCCTTCTGGATTCTTATACTTGGAATTCTTTATAAATTTGAACACCTTCCTTCAGCTTGAGCAATTTTTTCTTTAGTGACTTAGTTTCTTCTCTTTCTTTTCTTATCTCTCCTAAATCACCGATTAATGCAGTCTCAAAATCCATTATGTTTGCTTCAACGTCTTCTTCTTTTGAATTTGTCTGAAATGATGAGCATCTTTCTTCTTGTTCTATACCTGCACTTTATTTAATATGAGTTGACTATGTGATGGGAGATTCCTTGGAATATATATTGTGTATCTTATCCCAAATTTCTTTAGTTGATGAACGTTTTCCCACTTTCTTTCTTACCGGATCAGGTAATCCTTCCCAAATGAAATCCATTATGATTTTGTTGTTTCTTTTCATTCCAGTGGTTAAACTATTTCCTAAAGGAACCTGGATCTGATACCAATTGTTGGAATACTGAGAGGGGGAGTAAATCAGTATGGCACTTTTACTACTTTTAACCACAATACATAAGCTTGAACTTTATCAGTAGTATATCATCAATGTATCATATATAATTGTGTTCAATATATCATGAGCATATAAAATAAGCAACATCACATCAAATACACAATACACTAGAATTTACGTGGAAACCCTAATGGGAGAAAATCACAGAATGTTTTCTTATATATTTTCAAGAATACATTCATTGGAAGCATCAACTTCCAAATTCTCTAGCTACAACTGGAAGGAGGATCCAACCCACTATTTACAAGCTCCAACCTGAAGGAAGCTACAACTCCTTGAATTCCCTGGCTCCAACCAGAAGGAGGCTACAACCCCTTGATTCTCAGGCTCCAACCTAAAGGAAGCTCCAACTCCCTGTGTTCTTCGACACCAACCGGAAGGAGAATATGACCCCCTTTCCTTGCCTCATCATGTCACCCTAAAATATAAGTGTAGACCAAATTGTCACTACCACAATCACTGCCATGGTCACTTTCATTGTCACTATCACTGCCACTATCACATCAACATGTCACTGTCATTGATACTTAACATTAGCGAAACTAGATCTTCAATGACCAAGAACACCTATCAACCAGATGCTCAAGAATTACCAACATATGCCTCTACCAAGCATGTACCAGCATCACCAACATATGCCTTTACCAAACATATACCAAGATCACCAACATACCATCCCAAGATATGTGTCTCAATCAATGATATGCAACCAACCATATACGTCAAGCATATTTCAAACCATGTACCATGTATTAATCATGTACATCAATGCCCATACCATACCATGTATCAACCATGTACCATATCAAGTACATCAACCATGTACATCAACCTGTACCCTACCATGCATCAACCATGTACCATGTATCAATAATGTACATCAACCTATACCATACCATGCATCAACCATGTACCACACCAAGTACATCAACCATGTAATATACCAAGTACATCAACCATGTATTGTCTCATGCATCAACCATGTAACATATCATAAGATATCATCAATGAAGTGCCTCGAGCATAGCCAATATAGACACAATAACAAGATACCACTATAGCCAAGATGTGCTACTAATCAATGTATCATAACATCAATAAGGGGTACCAACATGCACCTACATCAGAAAGACATACACCTCATACATTGTTGTGAGGGAAATCTCCTTACGGACTAGCAAATAGGGTTAGACTTTGCATGCAGATATGACCTATAGAAAATCTACTTTCTACCTTCGTCCCCAGACTTAAATCCCATTTCTTTTTAGTAAATGCATGGCTAGATCAACCTACCTCGTTCCGGGTGTTCGATGTCAATCCCTTGTCGTACTTGATTACTTGTTCATAGCTCTCCTTTCCAATGTTGACCTGCATACAAGACAAGAAACAAATACACATGCATACTACCTATAGACTAGCGAGTTAGAAATTCAAACATGTACTTAGAAAATTATGAATAACTTGTGAATTGGGACGGAAAAAGAACTTTCTTTATTACTTTGAATGAGTCAACTTACAAAATTCGAGACTGGCCACCACTCTGCAAACCTGATCCTGGGCTCCTCTTCAACTTTCCTCCAACTACTTTGCTTTGTATCTCTTTTGGCACAAGGAAGGATAAAGGGTTGGGACAATGGGAATATGAAAATTGGCATAGTTTCTTTGCTATATTTTTCCTCCTTCCAAATGGGACCCCTACCCCTTCTTTTATAGGCTAGAAGGAGATAGCTATTTGGACGAACCCTTGGCCATGCATGGCCGGGAGTTTCAGTTAACTCACCCATAGCTTTTGTGTTCCTTCAGAAACTTTCCTTTTTTCGTGCTTTTGTCAATCTACATGGGTTGTTTTAGGTCATCCAACATGTACACACATGTAGTAATGGAGTAGGGCACGTGGGCCTTTATAAAAGAGGTTTTTTACAGAGTTGTTCAACAATGCTTTGGCAAAGAAGGGATATGAAATGGCTTGATGCCAGGTAAGCATGTGTGGTGCAATTTAGGGTTATAACAGATGCCCCCTAATGTGTGAGGTTAGAAGAGAATCTGATGGCCGAAATACATTACCAATCTTTACTGATGTGCCAAATGATTGAGCCCAAGGATCAAGAACCGAGAGGCATCATCTGCAAAATAACAAATGTCTTCACCGAGGCAGGAATACCCATGCTTAAGAAAAAGTAGAATGATGGCTACCAATCAAATACACTGTAGATCCATGTCATATAACTATATAAAGAGTAGCCGCGAACAATACACAGCGGAGCTACATCTCGAAATCAGAAAGATATACATATAGAGTATCTATATTCTAGAAGTTGATTCCTCCTGGAGGCTGGAGATGAGGTCTTCAAAGCTCGAGCAACAACTTCAAAATCTTCAAAACTCGGGTAGGAGTGTAATATGAGTGTACAAATGCACTACCCAGAGTTCTTTGATGGCTCGTCGGTCATGGACTTGATGAGCAGACTGAAGGCTTCATTGATTTTGAACAAGGACTTGATTGGACATTTAGGATGGTGGGCATGAGGGAAAGAGACAAAATGCAGAGGGGCCAAATCAGGCTTGGTGACAAACTTCCCTTGGACAATAGCATGACAAATGATGAGACTCAAGCAGCATGACATTAACATAAGTTTACAAGGTAGGAGGCAACGCAAACTCTCCATATGTTTGGAATAATAACCAAACAGGGGAGGACACAACTCTATGTAGAGAGAACAGCTTCTTAAGGTCATATTAAATCTCAGGGTTTAATGAACAAACGGATATATGTGCTTTATCCAAGGGCGACTCATTATGCTGCCAATACAGAAAATACTTTTCCCTTCCTCTTTTTGGGGTATATTTGATTTTTATTTTATTTTTTTGTCTTTTTTCAATAAGTTTGGGAAAAAGAATAAAGGAATATTATGTTACAATAGAGGAACGAGTGTTGCAAACATACAAGTTCAAGGCACACGGATAAGACTGATGTTCTAGTAGAATGATACTCAGGAAAAATCCTCCAGGGGCCAAAGGTGTTAAGACGCAGAAGAAAACGGTTACAAGGCTGACATATAAGGTATGCAAACACGGTTAACAAAACACACAATGGTAACATCCTTCGATGTAAGTTTAACGAGCCCAGAGAAGGTAAGCTCAGTGGTTTTTCATATTTATAGAGTCTGAAAAACATAAAAGGAGACTCCATTGGGGTACCTTTTTCGAAGGTAGTCTAGTCGGTTCGAAAAAGGGGTAAACTAGCATCGACACGATGTCTATTCAAAACCATTTTAACTAGTGTGATAAAGACAGTATCACTTGGCCATTTTTTCATTTTTAAGGAGTCTAAAAAAATATTACCTATGGAATCCGTCAGGAATGTTCTTCTGGACCATTTTAACGAGTGTGAAAGAATAAGTTCACTCAGCGATCTTTTCAATTTTAGGGAGTCTGAAAAGATATTAACTATGGACTCCGTGGGGGTTCCTTCTTTGTAAGTTTAGTCCCTCAGGCCCAAAAAAGTGATAAAATTATACCTGAGAGTACTCTTCTAAAGAACTGAAGTTCCATAGAGTATACCTTTGTTCGTACAGTTGACCATCTAGACCGAAAAAGGGGTAAACTATCGCCGGACAGACGTGACTTCAAATTTCAATTTAATGAGCATGAAAGGCCACAAGATCGCTCGACAATCTTTTCATATTTAGAGGGTATGAAAAGGGCTTAAAATAAGACTCGTTATGTTTTGGGAGTCCTGAGGGTGAGGTCAAGAGCGAAGAATAATCATGCAAATGAGGCTCAAACTCATATTCAGGAAATACTATAAGGACTCCTGAGCCTACAGTGTTTTTAGAGACAGCATGAATACCATAATGCAACCAGGATCTACTTAGGGCATCCATGTTCCGGTAAGCTCTACCACCAATTTGTGACACTTTTAAATTAGAGATGATGGTTCTGTGTCACAACCTGATGGGATCGATCCTATGGCCAAGGAAAAAGACAACAAGATACAAAAATCAGGGTAGAAACCTAACCTATATGCTCAAGTTGATCATCGGAAAAAATTTCATGGACCGTCGAAAAAATACTCAAAACTCCCAAAAACTATCCCAATACTCGATCAAATCCCTCTGATGCAACTCCTAAATCACTCTAAATGATTTTTGGTATAAAGAAAATGATAAGGGAGGCCAAAAAAGTGACAAAAAGAGGCCAAAAAGTCTATAAATAGAAGTTGGTAGCTCATTATCACCATTGTTGATTTAGAAATTGACTCTGGAGCCAAAAGACCCCCTTTGATAAAATTGGTGATTCCGGGAGCTACAGTGGACGAAACAAACTTCCGTCTGGACCAAGTAAGTACAAACTCCCCTATCTAGCTATTCAATTCTTTATTTTTGCTTTGCATTTCATTTTTTGGGTGGGCATTGACCTTTAAAAGGTCGGCCCTAGGTCCACGCGGGTTGTCTCTGGACAGGCCGCGTGTACACTCAAGCAGAGTAAAACATGCCCGTGTGTACATGCAAATGTCACCTAGACAGCACACGTGGACCTCCCTTTATAGAAAAAAAAAAAAGAACTCACTCACCCTCCTGAACCTTGTTGTTTTGGCAGGATGTATGTCCACTGGAGGGAAAGGGAGCATGAAGAAGTTGGTGAGTTGGTTGCGGAAGATCCGAATGTTGTGGCCACGTTAATGCAATGTGGTTTGTTAAATTTCTTCCTATGTCCTTTTATGTGGGTGCAAACAAGGCTACTGAATGCCTTGGTTGGCTATTGGCACCCTAATGCAGAGGCTTTCGTGCTAGAGGGGCAATCACTGGTGCCCACCACTGAGGATATCTAGTTTTTGATTGGCCTCTCAAGGAGAGGGGAACCAGTCAATTTCAGGACGTTTTATTCAGGGCTGCATAACATAGCGGAACTGATAGCCCTGTACTATGAGGCTGGGATAGACCGTTTGAGCTCCCAGATGCCTATAAGCAAGATCACTAACCTATCGCTACAAGCGATAGTATTGTTGATTGGGCGGATTACCGGTTCAGCGGCCTTGCATCAGGCGTCCCACGCACATATGGACTGTGTTGTCCAGTGCTTGAATGCACAAATTTTCAACTAGAGTAATACATTGTTGGAGTGTATGAAGAGGCAATTGACAGATTGTCATCAGTGGACACAGAGGAACTTTGGGTTCGGGACTATTTTATGTTCGTTCTTTTTCAAGAGAGTTCTGATTTTTAGTCCTCGAGTAGTGGTACGAGGACATCA
>ML788991.1:605248-631266 GCA_009831015.1 Picea engelmannii
GATATACCCCCGCAGTCACCTGTGTATGTCCCTAGAAAAGATAGGCAACTAGGTTGTTAGTGTGTGAACAGTCACCAGGCGGGTACAGTCGAAAGTCGGGTAGACCACAATGAGCAGGGTATCGAGCCCGAAACCTGTCAAGGTTCTCGAAAGAAAGTGGTCCAGAAGACAACTGAGGGCCTCGAATGGATTCGAGACCCACGAAGCCCCATGGCAAATGAAATCGATGGAATCTCAAAACAAGCCCTCTATATGTGTTCTCCACTACGATTGGTCCAGCTTTGGAGGGGTTATTTCCACTACCTTTCCGCACGCAACCTCGTGTTTATTCCATGTTTTAGAGGGGGGTCCCAGATAACTTCCATGATATTGTACTTATACACTCCCTAACTCAGACTCCAATGTTTGATTTTAAATGGCCTTGAAGAGTTTCCTCTCCAACCTAATCTAAGGCCCTAATCCTGAATTAGTTGGTAAACCCTACAAAAATAAAAGTATAGTAAATTTTAGATTTAGCGTTATTTTTATGGATTTTTCTTATGTCCAGGGGTATGAAGGTTAAACTGACGATGTGTAAAAGATGAAAGAAAAAATGAATAAAAATATGGAAACAAAACTTTTACTTAATGCAAAATTTCAACAACTTTTCAAAAAAAAAAAAATTAACTTTTCTAAGATTTTGGACAGAAAACTCAAAAGAAATTTCACTTGACTACAATCTACTTATGATCTAAGTAAACTGCAAAAACTTATGAAATAATGAATTTTCCCTGGCTAATAATGCAGAAACACACTCTTCAACCAAACAAGAAAATGAAAAGAGAGATTTTTTTTATTTTATTTAAATGATTGATAAAGCAAAAAGGAAAAATACCAACAAGCAAAAACCATGAAAAATAATTCTGGCCTAATCGCAGATCGCAAAGAATCAGGTCAAAAATCACACACTAGCAATTTTAAAAAATGACTCTCACACTTGTCTAAAAACCATAAAAAATTATTTTTTATGGCCACTTTTAAATGAGAAAAAACAAGCTAAGGGTAAGATTAATCCTAAGCTATAGACTACTAAAACAGAGATTCAAACACCTGAGAGGTATAATTCTCATCAAGGGAAAGGATGACCACCTTACCCTCAATAAAAAGTATCCTACACAAGCATGCTATTGTTAATCTAACAGCAAGTGTGTGAACGCGAGCTGTTTAGAGACAGAGGGCGTGTACACGTGGGTTGACCTTATACAGGCCGCGTGTATCTCGAAACTCTAAGAAAAAATGAAAACAGAAAACCCAAAACCAGGAAGAGACCACTGATATTGATAACCAGGATCCCTTGAAGGCTTGGAAACTTTTTTTAACAGAAAAAGCAAAACAATCTGAGATAAGACTGCAAACAACCAAGACTCAGACAGAATTCTAGAAAACGCCTGAGAATGTCTGATTCTGATAGGGAAGAGGATGGCTGCCTCAAAAATTCTCTAGGCTCTACATGCTACTGCTACTTCTTCAGCTAGCATTAACATGCGGGCTATAAGAGAGTAGGGTGTGGGTACATGCGTGCAGACCTTATGCAGGCCACATGTACCTCTATGGGTCCCAACAAAACACAGTCAAGAAAATCAGAGAAAGCTAGTATGGAAAACTAGACTCTCTACTAGCTCAGACTTTACAGAAACTAAAAAACAAAACCAGCAAGAAAAACCAGTCTTTTTCCTAAAAACTACCCAAAAATAAAATTCCAAGAACCCTAGAGACTTCCCCAGTGGAGTCGCCAATTTTGTTGTGAGGGAAATATTTTTATGGACTAGCAAATAGAGTTAGACTTTGCATGCAGATATGACCTATAGAAAATCTACTTTCTACCTTCATCCCCAGACTTAAATCCCATTTCTTTTTAGTAAATGCATGGCTAGATCAACCTACCTCGTTCTGGGTGTTCGATGTCGATCCCTTGTCATACTTGATTACTTGGTCGCAACTCTCCTTTCCAATGCTGACCTGCATACAAGACAAGAAACAACTACACATCCATACTACCTATAGACTAATGGGTTAGAAATTCAAACATGTACTTAGCAAATTATGAATAACTCATGAATTGGGATGGTAAAAACACTTTCTTTATTACTTTGAATGAGTCAACTTACAAAAGTCGAGACCAGGCACCACTCCGCGAACCTGATCCTGGGCTCCTCTTCAACTATCCTCCAACTGCTTTGCTTTGTATCTCCTTTGGCACAAGGAAGGCTAAAGGGTTGGGACAATGGGAATACAAAAATGGGCAGAGTTTCTTTGCTATATTTTTCCTCCTTCCAAATGGGACCCCTACCCCTTCTTTTATAGGCTAGAAGGAGCTAGGTATTTGGACAAACCCTCATCCATGCATGGCTAGGAGTTTCAGTTAACTCACCCATAGCTTTTGTGTTCCGTCGGCAACTTTCATTTTTTAGTGCTTTTGTCGGTCCATGCAGGTTGTTTTAGGTCAGATAGCTTGTACACGCGTGCAGTAATGGATTAGGGCACGTGGGCCTTTATAAAAGAGGTTTTTTAAATATTTTTTCAACAGTTCTTTGGCAAAGAAGGGATATGAAATGGACTGATGCCAGGTAAGCATGTGTGGTGCAATTTAGGGCTATAACATACATGTACCAGGAATATGCCTCACACCATGCACCAAATATGTGCCTCATACATATACCAATGCCTCAACAAGATACCAAATGCATGACCATCACATCATCAACATATAACAAATATGTACCTCAAACAATGTGCCACAATTATAAACCATGTGGAAATATATTCATAATCTATTTACCTCAAACATGTGTCATATCACTCATGATATGCCTTATCCATATACCAAAAGATATCCCATAAACCATGCACCATAACATCACCAAAATATACCTGAACATGTACCATACCATCACCATGATATAACCTTCAAAACATGCATATAAAAATACCTTTAATCATGTAGAAACCTCATTGCATCATCATACCTTGTTGCAACCTGGAAAAAGCATCCCCTTTACTTTACGTCATCCTCGCTACCTCATATTAGCCAATAGATCAAGTGTTCACTAGATAGATATTCAGTGAACTTGTGTGTAATAATGAGAGACTCTTGATGTGTATTTATATTGTTCCATGTAACTTCTTTTCAACCACTTTACCCTTAATTAATTTCTTGTTGTAGCCACTTTACCCTTAATCAATTTCTTGTTACAATTGTTTTACCCTGTAATTGTTTTTTCCTAATTTTAGGGTAATAATAGTTTTACCTTTTTTCCTAATTTTAGGGTCATAATTGTTTTACCTTTTTTCCCATTTTTAGGGTCATAACTGTTTTACCCTTTTTCCTAACTTTAGGGTCATAATGGTTTTACCCTTTTTTCTCATTTTAGGGTCATAATTGTTTTACCCTTTTTTCTTAATTTTAGGGTCAACATGTACTTTCTTGTTACAACCAATTTATGGCTTTGTAATTGTTTAGGGATTCTTAACCATTCTTTGGGGCTTCCAACTTCATGAGGCCATAACTCCTCAACCATTGGGAACCACATGGAGTAACACCTACCATTGGAAATGACATGACAAGAACTATCCATCCATGAGTATGTTACTTGAATTTATGTTTTCCTTCACATTCAAATTCCTCAAACAACTTCAGGTTCCACAACCACACCTTCGGGGATTTTTGTAGACTTCATCAATTACACTCGTCACTCAGACTTCTTCCAGGGATGACATCAATCAACTTACCAAAAATCTTGAAAATAAAAATGACAACTAATTGTCCAGCAATCATGTCCACATCTCTAGGGATTCCAAACTTCTCCAAAGGTTGACTGAATCACATCTCTGGGTCTTCCAGACTTCTCCAAGGGTTGACATAAATGACAACCAATTGTCCAAACCAATTTTCCAACATCCCTCTTTGGTGGTAACCTCGGTATCTCTTTAAATACATCCTCAAATTATTTTAGGAGAACATAGTCTTCAATATTTGGCACTTTATCATTATTTGTCTCTTCCATATGAACTACCTAAATTTGGCATATTTTCTTAAAGCTTATTTTTATCTATAAGGATGATATTTATATTATAGATACTAACCTTGGAATACCTTTACTTATTATCAATATCCCTTCCTCATTCAAATAAGTAAATGATTTATTATAGAAATATAAGACATCATAATGCTTGTCCAACCAATCCATGCCAATTAGGAAATCATATGAACCCAAAGGTATGTGTTGATGGGTCTTAAATCCCTTGATTAAAAAACAGGAACCAAGCCCACCACCGATGCCCAATTAGACTCTGTAGCCTTTGAGATGGAATGGTTCTTTGGATCTTGCGATCTGACCAAATTATCGATGGGCTTTGTGTTTTCTTATGAAGGTTCTCCCTTCAGGTAGGACCGTTCTTTTCTGTATTTTCTCTTGAGTGGGGCTGGTTTGAGAGACGCAAGCTAGCATAATCCAACTTGAAAAGAAACAATATTGAATTTCAACTACTAGGAAGGGGCTGAGCTTGGGATAACATGCTGCTCAAACATGCAGACATTAATTCTATACCAAAGGGCCTAGTAATAATACATTAACCAAATGAGAATCCAATTACTGCCTAAGAATATAACTAACAGAAAGAAAAACACATATGTAACCAAGATCATGTCAAGCAAAATAATTCATCTACCATAACATTCATTACATAACAACACAATGATTTATCTTCATCATTAAAGAAAAGAACATCAAAACATTGCACCAGATAACTTGACAACAGAATCGATTACTCTTACTCATTTACTACACCATTATTGGAACAGGATAGGAAGTAATTCTTCTCCAACTCCAATCACATACATCTGATGAAAATAGCTTGTCTTTGGTCCAGAAGGACTTCTCAATTCATAGCAGTCTCAAGATAATTATCAACAAACCCCAAAAGAAATAGTTCTTACAACAATCATCGACCCCTGACTAATCAATCAATGTCTCTATTTATAATCTAAAATTCAACTGAAATTAAACGCTAAATACAATTCATGCTAAACAAAAATTGCCACGTGGCATGATCATCCAACAGTTTCTTTCAACAATCCACTTGAGATGTCTCTTGAAAAGGGTAGCTTCTTTCATATTTAGACCAGCTGATAAATAGATCTTCACAGGTTTGAGCCCATGGGAACCTGTGTTGTTCCATAGGGGCAGCATATACTCCTCTGATATCCACTGCATGCATTCAATACTTTACCAAATTGGAGTTCAGCTATTGCAGCATGGCTCGAGCTCTGATCGGGCGTCCTGCGAATTGTTGCACTTGCCCTGGCTTTGCATTGGTGAGCTTTGTGCACTCTTTGGCCCAAAGTGATTCTTGTATGGAGTGCGTCTTGAACACATCACTCAGGTTAGTGAATTCATCGGGGGTGTCGAATTCAGGGAGACCAACATCTTTCATTACTTTATTAATTTTACCCCAGTGTTTCTGGAACTTGGCCCATTGCTTTTGGATTTCTCGGTGTGGGTCCTGGGTCATCTTCGCCTAGTATTCGGAAGATTTATTCATGCAGCCGAGACCACTTTTTCCAACCAGCCGAATGCCATGATTTTCCTTTTCTCGATCCTGCTGAAATGCCTCAATGTATTCGAGTCTCTCTACCACTTGTTGTGCCTTTTCATGCCACCTTTCCATCTCTTTGCATGTCACGAGTGCCATGAGAGTATCCTCCTGAAACTCGACTATGTTCTCGGTTAATAGCTGCCTTTCCTTCTTGAACTCGTTATAAACTTCGTTGAACTCTTCCTTCAGATACACAGTGGTCTGTGTATCTTCTTTATAGTATTTGACAAGATGGCGCAGGTGTTTGAGCTCCTCCCGGGTGTCGGCTAGTTCCTTTTCATCTCTCCTGGCTCTATCTTGAGTGGCATCTGAGAGGGATTTTCCTACGCCAGTCAGTTTGGACATGCTAGCGTCTATAGTGTTGATTAATTTATCTTCAATGGTAACCATGATGGCTTGATCCAAAGTGATCCTTCGCCTTTTCGCGATCCTTTGAACGATGTCCTTCCTCTTTTGATCATAGGAGATCACATAGATGTTTTCTACTTCGTCCACCGGTTCTGGTATATGTTGATCTCCCCATGAGAGGATGTTTCTCAAGCTACCTGCGGTGTATATTTTCTTAGGAGTGGGTTCTCGAATTTCTTCACTTTGTTTTGTGGATTCGGCCTCTACTTTTCATTCGTCTGGGACTTGAATATTTGGCGTAGTGGAGGCATCGGGTACAAACTCATTGCTTACTTGCTTGTCAGTCATAGAATTTTCAATTTTATTTTGTGGAGTTTCGCCACTCGGTCTTGCTTCTACTTCCTGTATGTCGGACTCTCTTGTGTCGAGGCTACCTTCGGACCCTATTTCCATTTGTAAGGAATACTTGTCTTGGACCTCAAGCTCAAGGGAAGTGGTTTTCTTGGGATATTTTTCCTCTTGAACTTGCACCAAGGTGTCATGAGTGGGTTCCAAACTCTCATCGTTGCTGTAAATATGTATAAGAGTGCTCAAGGGATTGGGCTCTTATTTATCTATCAATACACGGCCTGTCTCTGGTTGAGTTGTCCCTTCTTCCGAAGGATCGATCAACGATGTTGCGGGTTTAGGGTTGCCTATCCCATGGGTGTTGTCGAGGCCCGTGGACCCAAGATCATTTGACTCCATCGAGATACTTTGAATAGCAATTGAGACTGCAGGTCCTATGAAAATATACGGGTCATCCTGCATCTGTTTCATCAGCAACTCAGTTTGTTGAAGTAACAACATACACCTTTCTTGTGTAGCTCGATCTTCCGAGAGGTCCTTGATTTGTACCGTGGATTCATGGTGAGTTCCCCCAACTTCAATGTCTTCTTAGAGATCACTTGTTTATTCATCCTTTCATATGAAACTGCTCCTCCCAGGTGTTGACTAATTTCGTGAACTGCTTGCTCCATAAATGTTGCCTATTCTTCATGGCTCATAGATCTAAACCTAGTTCCTTGAGGATCAGCTTTCCTGGATGCCACGGCCACATTCCAGTCTTGGGCATTCTCAGTAAATATTTTATCCTCGAAATGGTCATGGGCACAGGGCCAATAGGATGATACCTGCGACACGTGCTGTAGAACCAATCCCTTGGGATCGTGTTTGCAAAATCGGCCAGTTTGGAACCGAAATTCTAATTGACCTAGCCCGAGTTGTTTATCATGGTATCTTTGACCCTCTAGAATCCAATATGAAACCCATATAGTATGAAAGACCACTTCTCGTCTTTTACTAAAGTTGCATTGTACCCTTACAGGATGGTTTGATATCAAATTTCCCCTAACACTAGCCAGTCAGGAACATAAATGGGTAATAAGTGGGGTGCCCCTGTGGCACCAAAAACCCTGATGTAGGTTTCACGTTCATCTAAATACTAGTGGCCAATTCTGGTTATAACCTTCTTTGCTTCATCTGATAATATAGGGAATTCTTTCCTGAAGAGAAAGAAGTACGTGTGTGCAATAAACTGATCACAGATAACAGTATAGGATTTATTGTACCTGTTTTCCCATAGGATGTTGAAGCATACATGGACCGCGAGCTTCAAAGGGTGCCAATTCAGGTTCATCTGAGGGAAAGCATTCCTGGCGCAGATGACGTCCAGTAGATACGAGGCCATGTAGAAAGCGGGGGTATCTCCCTCCTTTGGCACCTGAGACTGTTTTATGCAGGTGCTCAATAGCTTGGAGATGATGGCACCCCAATTGAAGCTTGTGTCTGAAATGGCGACTATAAAAGCCAGAGGCATCCAAGCCTCTAAAAATCGGGAGCATTATTTCTCTGCATGTAACCTGTAGAGTAGATCCATGAGATATATGTATGGTTCCATGAGATTGGTTGTTGGATACCAGCCAACAGTCCATTTTGTGATTTTTTTGTCTTCTCTCCACCAATATGACATGATTTTTCTAGTATCGTGTGATGCATAGAAACTCAAGATGAAATCAATGCTCAGATTTAGCTCAGAATATTTGATCTTATAGTAACTATGAACCTCTGATGGCAAGAAGACTGACGCATTCATCGTTATCATCATTGATCAAACATTTTTGGGCGTCAGTGTGGTCAATAATTCACTTCAGGAGCTCAATGCAAGGAAAGATTGGAGACCGTCTTGCCACCATGTGCAAATAAGCTTTGCGAATGTTGGGGAGGAATTTGTCGTCGAGTTTCCTTGTTTCAGGATAGCTATGCAGGGTATATTTGAGGGGTTCTTCTTTCTTGATTTTCTTGGAAACTTCTTCCCAGCGAGGAAATGCTATCTTGGCTCCAATACTTTCCCCCATATCTCTGAAAGTTGGGGGATGGACAAAGGGATCCTTGGTGATTCTCTTAATGATGGATAGTGGCTTGGGAGAGAATTTTGATTGTCTTGCAATTGATGAGGATGAGCCTTCTTCTACTTTTGATTCTTGTAGCTTAGGGGCTCTTGGGGATGTCCTAGTGGAAGGCTTCTTCGGAGTCATTGTTCTTGCAATTTAAAATGTCACTTGAACATGTGTACAGAGCAACGTTGGGTGCAGACATGTAACAATGAAATGCATGAAAACCCATTAGCAGATACATACCTATAATGCTTTCTATGATAATTTCTTAATACTCACTGAAATTTGGGCGTTTTCTTCCCGGTTGTTGGCTTCACTCTTCTGTTTTTTCTAAATTTCTTGTTGCACAGAATGGGACCATGCACAATGAATTGAACATGATATAACTAGAGAGATACTACCAGTCATATCGATCAGTTAATACGAGTAATACATGTAAATTCAAAATAAATTACCCTCAAATTTCTACAAATAAACCTTAACTAGTTGACGATGGGGGCATGGGAGAAGATACACTGTATCGGTGGGTTTAACGGATCCTTTTGATTTGTGCACGAATTAGTAAATAATGCGCAATCTATGAATTAACTACCAACTTTGAATGTGGCGTATCTGACACATAAGGAGGTAAAACGTCTCGTCGCGTCACATCACTCTAGCGCAGGGATCGGGGATCGATTTTTTACTCCTTAACTCTGTGTGGTGTTTATTATTACACTTTTTTCTCCCGAAACTGAATGTATTGGCCTTCGACGAAATCCTTTCTAAGGTTGTTCATGGGAAAGAAACGCTTTCATCAACCGACGCTGATGAAGGTCGGTACTCGGCTACCTTGACATTACTAATGATTTTCACCTCCTTTATCTTTCATCGATGTCAAATTTCTCAAGTGAGTCAGGGAAACTCTGGGTCGTCGATTCGTGCAAATAGTCGACGACGAATATTGAGTGGTACCCAAAAAATAAAATGTTCATAGATTTTTTAGGGTGTGTTGAGTTCTCAACAATTTGATATTCAAATATTCCTTTGTACTTGGTCCATTCATGTCCATTGGAAATTCCTTAACCAACTCATTAATTCTTATTTTAGCTCCCATGGATCATTGAACTAATCAATATTTCCCAGGTTTTCTTATTTGTAAATAAAATATTTCACCCAACTTAGGATCTATATAACTATGACTAGATCCTAAATCAATTAAAATAGCTATAGGTTTATCATTGATCTTACCTTCCACTTCAATCATGTGAGATTTAAATTCATCTTTATTGTTGTCTAGGGCTGCATACAAATCTTTGGCATTATTTTTCCCATGTCCTCAACTGTATCATCTTGTTGTACATTGTGAACAGTCTTCACTCTTTCACCTCTGTCAGGGCAATCTATGTACATGTGAAATCCCTCACAAGCCTTACATTTAATAGGTTGTTTCCTTGGCCTTTTTCCCAATGCTTCAGATATTTTAGGTTCATTTTGAGTCGGTTTCCCCTGAGAATTATTCTTGAAGAATGGTGGCTTGCACCCTTTCTTCCTCTACTCCATCTTTCCTTTCTTCTTGTCAACCCAAGCTCTCTAGGAATTTGGTCATCCTCGATGTTAATCATAAAGGCACTTGGCTGTCTTCATTTCTTCATCCAATGTCTTGGGATCATCATATTGTATCTTATCACTAAATAATGAAGGTAGTCCACTTAGGAATATTTGAATCTTGATTGGCTCATCCTTGATGAAGTCAAAATATATCAACAACTCTAAAAATATCCTTTCATACTCATCCATGGTCATACTCCCATTAATCTTGAGTTCAAAAAACTCCTTCATCTTCCTATCATAATAAAACTTAGACAAGCATTTCTTCTGAAAATATTTTTTAAATTCTTCCAAGTGATCTTCTTCTCATCAATGTGTTGTACTTGTACAATTTGGTCCCACCACATTGATGCTTTTCCATTCAGCTGGCAAATTGCAATTCTTCATTTTTCCTATGAGGAATAGTGTAACTGAAAATACCTCATCATCTCCAACAGCCAATACTCTACATTGACATCTTTCTTGTGCTCACCATCGAAGGTAGGAGGTTTTATCTTCTTGAATTCTCCTTGCAACTCATCCACTCCAGTCCTTCTGCTATGTTTTTTGATAGGAGATCAACTTGGACTACTGTGTTCTCTTCTAACTGAGTTCTTTGGTGTAATGTCCCCAATCATCAACCTCATTGTTGGGAAATGCTACTACATGGAATAACACTTATATAGTATGCATTTAGATGAAGTTAAATGACTTAACACGGAGTAAACACATAATTATTTCTAACATACATAAATAATGGAATTAACAATACATATCATTGCAATGGAATACATGATAATTTCACAAGCATCACAAACATGCATTTTAATTGAAACTAAAATACATAATGATACTTATCCTTGAAACTGTAGTAACTCCACCAACCACATGCAGACCTTCCACGAGCCTCCCAACCTTAGACCATGCTGCTCATCACACTCAGCAGTGGATCACCCCCGAGCTGGGACCAAGCTCCACCCAGAGCAAGGGAATGCTAGACTAGGTTGAGCTTATAGGAAAACTACACAGAGAAACCAAAAGGATTCTCTCTAGGAGCCTTCTTACACCCACTACTCATGGACTTTCATTCCCCACATGCTTATTCCACTCGGGAGTATACATATTCATAAGCACAGTCCATCAGTGCTTCACCTCCCTCTCTGGGTCTCAACAATAGGCTGGATCAAGAATTCTCAAAGATTTGTAGATGGTGTTGGACTCTCTCTGGGAGAGAACCACTTTCCAGCGGACTCTCTCTTCTGGAGAGAGATGCTCACAGGCCTGACAACTTGCCTCTTCTACCACGGGCCTGACAACTCGCTTCTTCAACACACTCCTCGACTCAACTCCATCTAGCTGAGGACAACAACAACGAACCATCACTCATTCACATAGGGATGAAAATAGCAACAGTAGATGGGCATGGCACCATAGGTGACAACAACCCACACTAAAACATGGCACAGCTAAGGCGATTACTCAAGTGTCGGGTTCCTCGAAAGAAACAAAATGGTTCATGGATTTCAGGTCTCAGGTGGGTCTCGTGTGCATGCATGATTAATGAAAAGGTTCAATACAGAGGCCACAAGATTCACAGAAATACCCAGTCGGCTTCCCGGTTCTCTTTTTCAGGAATGCGTGACAAGAAAATTAAGTAGAGTTCATTCAAATAGGTCTCACACTTTCAAACGGAGGATTGGGAAAAGTGACAAAATGAACCCCCAACTCAGTCGACACTTCATCTTTTAACTGCATGCACCCAGGTCGACACTTATCTTTCTGGAGCTGCATGCATTCCCTTTTGCACACATTAGAGCTGCATGCAATGTCACTCCTAGGGCTTAGGATAAAAACATGTTTGTCACATAGCTTTCGAATAATAATAAAATATTGTTCTCAAGGACTTAAGCCCCCAAGCTTAGCCCCTCTTTCCAACCTTTCATCCCCTTTTCCCTTACCCACCCTGTGGAATCTTAGTCTCCCATCACTCTTTCTTCATGGTCGGTCTACACGCAATGATGTTTAATCTTTATTAATGTTCTGCATATTACATATACAAAAACATGCTCCTAGCCTTTAACACTTAGGATCTCTGGACTAATAAACACATAAGCCCATCGGCTTATCAGTACTTGGCTCACCAGCCTACAAAACATGATTTACAATTCATAAACATGATTACAACAGGGCTCATCCTTGGGGATATTACAATCCCCTCCCCTTATTTTTGCACTGTCCTTAGTGCAACTTTCACACAACATCAACAAGGTTTTCAAAATATTCAAAAAGATGTGGGTATTCTGCCCACATAGAATCCTCATGCTCCCATGTCGTGTCTTGAGGACCATACTAGGTCCACTGGACCTTTACAAGCCCTATGGATGTATTCCGGAGTTGTTTTCTTTTCTGATCCAATATGCTCACAGGATGCACTTGTAGGACACCTTCTTGCTCCATTGAATCACATTCCAATATATTACATGATTAGCATCAGGTATATATTCCTTAAGAAATGAAACATGAAACACATTATGTACAGTCATGTATGCAGATAATGCAAGCATATATGCAATTGGCCCAATCCTTTTTAGGATTTCAAATGGCCCTCAAAATCTGGCTTCCAACTTGGCGTAGTTTCCCAACTTCAGAGAACTTCTATTTTCTTTCACTTTCAGGAAAACATTCTCTCCCATTTTAAACTCTCTGTGGGTTCTATTTTTATCAACATAACTTTTTTTCTTGTCTTGGGCAACTTTCAAATTCTTCTTAATTTTTAGCATCTACTCTTCCATTTCCTTAAGAAACTCTGGCCCAACTACTTCCCTATCAGCTGGATTATCTCAGCTTACTGGAGTATTTCGCTTTCTACCATAAAGTGCTTCAAATGGGCTCATCTTCAATGATGCTTGATACCCATTATTACAGGCGAATTTTACCAAGTGTAGGTAGTTGTCCCATTTAGATGGTTTGTTGACCACATGTATCCTAAGTATGTCTTCTATTACTCATTTCACCCTCTATTTCTTCCCATCAGACTCAGGATGATAGGTTGTACTAAAGTTCAGATTCATTTTGAACCCCTTGAATAACCCTTTCCAAAAATTTGAGGTAAATTTCGAGTCTCTGTTAGACACAATTGTCTTGGGAATATCGTGCAATCATGCTACTTCCCTCATAAAAATATCAGCAACATCTGCTGCCTTGTGAGTAGTCTTTAGTGGAATAAAATGGGCATCTTTCGTAAGCTTGTCCACCACCACCATGATTGAATCATGTTGCTTGTCTGTTCTGGGCAATCCCATGATGAAATCCATTGTCACTACCTCCCACTTCCACTCAAGAATGGGTAAAGGTTGCAACAACCCTGTTGGGTGCATGTGCTCAGCTTTAACCTTCTGGAACTCCATATATCTGGTGATGTATTCAACAATCTCTTTCTTCATACCTGGMTAAAAGCAGGGATGATTTTAAGGATGGAAATTTATTTTAAAATGTAGAAACCTTGGCGAATCTTACTAATCCTTCATATGCCAACTATAAATAATTGGCGATATTTTTGTAAAAATATTCAAATTTCTAAGGATTTTATATAGTCTTTATAAAATTTTGGTGATTTTTAAGGTAAAATAATTTTATCATATAGAATTTGGGTGAATTATTTTTAAAATAGAAAATCTCGTTTTTGGAAAAACCATGGAAAATTAGCCCATGAGCGAAATTTAGCCCCTAAAATCATCCCTGGCCAAAAGTATTGGCTCTTGACTGCTGCCACAATTTTCTGATATCCAGGGTGCCCAACATAAGGCACATTATGCATTTCATGCAAAATCATAAGTTTCAAGCCCTGGACATTAGGTACATAAATTTTGTTCTTTTACAGAAGTTTTCTGTCAGTTTCCAACTTATAATTCTCCACTTTCTATGGCATCTTACCTTGTTGTAGCTTTGCTACCAAATCCCTATACTGCAAATCTGTATTTGCAGCCTCTAAATTTTTTCTTTTAATATCATTTTGGTACGTGCTAATAGTTGTAGCATGTAATTCATGCACTCTTCTACTGAGTGCATCAACCACTTTGTTTTCCTTCCCTTTCATATGCTTGATATCAAAATTGTATTCACATAGAAACTCCAACCACCTACTCTGTCTAGCATTCAAGGTTGGTTGATCAAACAAATATTTCAGACCATTGTGGTTTGTTCTCAGTTCGAGCCTCCTTCCCATGAGGTAATGCCTACACTTCTTTAGAGCGTGTACTATGGATGCCAATTCCAAATCATGAGCTGCATAGTTCCTTTCGTGCTTTTTCAACTTTCTGGATTCATAACAAATTACGAATCCATTCTAATTGAGGACTCCTCCCAGTCCTTCTTTGTATGCATCTGTACACACTACAAAGTTTTTGTTCGTATTTTCAATCCTTGAGATTGGAGCACCGGTTAACAGTTGCTTCAATCACTAAAATATTTTCTCACAATCCTCTATCCACTGAAACTTCTTCTCCTTCCTTTGCAAGGAAGTGATAGGATGAGATATCCTCGAGAACCCCACGACAAACCTTCTATAATAACCAGCTAGACCCATAAAGGATCTGACTTCCATCACATTTTTAGGCATTGACCATTCTCTCATGGCCTCAATCTTCTCAGGATCTACAACTATCCATCCTTCGAAATAATATGCCCCAAGTAATGGATCTGCTCTTGATAAAACGATAAATTACTCAACTTGGCATACAATCGATGCTCTCTTATCACCTGCAGCACCATCCTCAGATGATGTGCATGCTCTTCCTCCGACTTGGAATACACTAGAATGTCATCTATGAATACTATGACAAACTTATCTAGATAGTCCCTGAATACACCATTTATCAGGCACATAAAAACAGCGGGTACATTTGATAAACCAAATGGCACCACTGTGAAATCATCATGACCATACCTTGTTCTAAAGGTGGTCTTGTTGATGTCTTTATCCATTATCCGTACCTGGTGATATCCCGAACTGAGGTCTATCTTTGAAAATATCTTCACATCCTTCAATTGATCGAAGAGGTCATCAATCCTCGACAGAGGGTATTTGTTCTTTACAGTTACCTTGTTTAACTATCTAAAATCGATACACAATCTTAGTGTCCCATATTTCTTCTTCACAAATAGGAATGGGGCTCCCCAAGGTGACACACTTTAGTGTATGCACCCCTTCTTTAGAAGATCTTCAAGATGTAATTGCGACTCTTTTAGCTCTGGTGTACTCATTTTGTAAGACTGGAGTTGCTCCAGGCATCAAGTTTACATAGAAATCAATATCTCTCTTCGGAGGTAGTCTGGGTACCTTCTGAAATAAATATTCAAACTCTTTTAGTATTGCATGATCTCCAATCTTTGAGACTTCATCCTTAGATGCTTCCTCCACATGGGTTGCAAATAATTGATAGCCTTTTTTGTAGCACTTCTTCAGCTGCATTGCTGAGATTTCTCTGATAGCAACAACTCTAGGAATTCCTTGGACTATTTTCTGATTTCCTTCCCCATCCAGGCCAGTGAATGCCTTGTTACGATAGTCCAAGATGGCATGGTGCTGGTCCAACTAGTCCATACCAATTAGAAAATCATAAGAACCTAAAGGTATAATTTTCAATTCAACCTTTGTGCTCAATCCATTCATGTGCACTGGACAACACTTAACCAACTCAGTCAATTTCCTCTTGGTTCCTATAGCCAACTACACAAACCAAGACATTTCATGTTTTCTTCTCGACAATTGCAAACTTTCCACCACTCTAGGATCTATATAACTATGGCTAGCCCCTGAATCAATTAAAATAGTGAAGGGATGGTTATTGATCATACCTTCCACTTCAATCATGTGTGATTGAAATTCAGCTTGCTTGTTGTCCAGGGCTGCATAGATATTTGGCATTCTATTGCCCATGTCCTCCACTATTTCAACTTGTTGAACATTATGGAAAACTCTCACTTTTCCATTTTTATGGGGGCAATCTTTGTACTTGTGGTTCCCCTGACAGCCCCAGCACTGAATGGGCATCTCCCTTGGCCTTTTTTCCCCTACGTAAACCATTCTCGACTCTCTAAATGATGGTTGTCCTTGAGGAATATTTCTGAAAAAGGGTGGCTTAATTCCCTTCTTCCTCTGATCCATTTGGAATTTCTTGTTGTCTTTCCAAGCCTTTAATAAGGTAGGATTCTCTCCTTGCTACTCATATAATAATTTATCCCTCCTTATCATTTCATCCATAGTCTTAGGATCATCATACTGAATCTTGTCACCAATGGAAGGTGGCAATCCACTTAGATACCTTTGAATCTTGATAGTCTCATCCTTGATGAATGGAACATACTTCAGCAATTCCAAAAATCTTCATTCATATTCATCAATGGTCATGCTACCCAGCTTTAGTTCAAAGAACTCTTTCATCTTTCTATCATAATACGTTTTAGTCAAGTATTTCTTCTTGAAATACCTCTTGAATTCTCTCCAAGTGATATATTTCTCTCTAATGTGTTGTACCTGCACAAGTTGATCCCACCACATGGATTCCTTTCCCTTCAGTTGATACATTGCAATTATCCCTTTTTCATGAGAGAAATAATTCTGCATTTGGAAATATTTCCTCATGCCAAGCAACCATGTTTTAGCATCTTCATCCTTCTTATGTTCTCCATCAAATGTAGAAAGATTAATCTTATTCATCTCACCCTTCAGTTCATCCACTCTAGATTCTTGTTCTTTCTGGTATGAGATGGGATTGAACTAATGTGTTCCCTCCTCTTGGAGTGACCTCAGGAGTGATGATGGTGTCTACCAACACTCCTTGATCTTCTTCCCTCAGAAGTTGGGTGACTCCCTATTTTTTTAGAGTCCAACTTCTTTTCTATTCTCTATAGAATCTTCATCAACTTTAAGTTGAATTATCCCTGTTGTTCCTTAGATTGCATAAGATTATTTCTATCTGCTCTGTGAGTTTGGGCATCTTTTTGCAATCTTTCAATGATTTTCATCATATTCCCTCCCTTATCTATCTCTTCTCCATGCCCATTGGAGTTCAACCCTTCAACTCCCAACTGAACATCCATTCCTTTTGCTTCATTCTTAGAACTGGAAGCAGTCCGTGCCTCTTTCATTTCTTTTCACTCAATGGAAACCCTACTCAGTTCTGGCACTCATTAAACTTCTGCAAACACAATGTGCAAACAGTTGGAATTTGTCAGGCCATTATTCCTTAACAAATACCACATCATTCATAAACAAATTAGATTCAAGAAAACGTTCATTTTTCATTCTCTGTGATTCTTTTTCAATCAAGAATCCCCATATATTTCTTCTTTCAGAACTCTGCTCTGCTAAGTTTTCGGGCACTAGCCCATTCCTCTCAGTCCCCAAACCACGCGACCATGGGTCGTGACCAAGTGCTAGATAAATAAGTGTGTACTCAGGCCTTCGGCCTTTGTCTTCAAAAGATTTCACATCCTCACACTCTGAACCATTAATATCCGAACTCTCCCACATCACCTTAGATGATGTTATTATGTTACATCACTTAACGTTTTTCCAATTGTGGGGGCATGCAACAATGGATTAGAGTAACCCACCTTTCATCTCACAATTCTCCTGACGCTGACATGTAACCCCTCAGTGAAACCATGGTTTGGATTGCAGGACCGCCTTGGAGAATTAGCTTTCATGCAACTTGGGTCCCCGCAATGCCTTCTGTCCATTGATCTTGATGTATCGTGATCAACACCACTATGGCTCCTCTAACCTTTAACTACGTTAAGTAACTATAGACCCCACTAACCCTGCTCACACAGGATGCCACATGGTGGAATACTAGCGACTGATACGTGGCCCATTTAGATGGGTGACACTTGTCATGTTCCAAATTCCATTTCAATCATCCACGGGTTCTAAGCCCACTGACACATGGCACACATCCCATGTGTCCACGTCACCTCTAGGTGACATTGTCTGGCCCCACCACGTTTACTCTTTTGCTTTGGGACTTTGGACTTTGGGATTTTGCGCAACGACACATCCCACTTCTCTCGACAGCCGAAATCCAAAAATTACAATCTGCTCTTCTGCTTGATCTAATGGTCAAGCTCTTTTCTCCAGCTCTACAGTGTATATCTCCCTCAAAACTTCAGGGTTTCGGGTCTCGAGCGTTTATGCCTCCACGCTCCCCGCTTCTCCTAATTTCCAAACTCGAAAGGGATTCCAAGATAACCCTTCTGTACCTTCTCCAGATATGATGGTCTTACTAAATTTCCTTTCCGTCCGAACAGATCCTATAGCTCCAACACCCCAAGTGTTGAGTGCTCTCCCTTTGTGATCAAATACCACACCGGTTGCGGTTTTATTCTACCGCTACTCCTCTTGAGCTTTGTAACACATCCAAGTAACCCCTTGGCACTTAGAAACATTCTGAGGTCCAAAATTAGTCCTCCAAACACAATTTCCTCTCAAAACCTTCAGTCTAAAGACCACTTATTCGGCCCATCCAGGATCAGCATTGAAACTATGGCTCTAATACCATATTGTAACGTCCCTAACCATCAACCTCACTATCGTGAAATGCTACTATGTGGAATAAAACTTATATAGTATGCATTTAGATGAAGTTAAATGAATTAACACAGAGTAAACACATAATTACTGCTAACATACAAAAATAATGGAATTAACAGTAAATATCATTACAACAGAATACATGATAATTTCACAAGTATCGCATACATGCATTTTAATTGAAACTAAAATACATAATGATACTTATCTTTGAAACTGTAGTAACTCCACCAACCATGTGTAGACCTCCCACAAAACTCCCAGCCTTAGACCATGCTTCTCATCACGCTTAGTAGTGTGTCACCCTCGAGATGGGACCAAGCTCCACCCAATGCAAGGGAATCCTATACTAGGTTGAGGTTACAGGAAAATTGCACAGAGCAACCAGAAGGATTCTTTCCAGGAGCCTTCTTACACCCACTACTCACGGACTCTCATTCCCCACATTTCTGTTCCACCCAGGAGTATACACCTTCACAAGCACAATCCATCGGTGCTTCACCTCCCTCTCTGGGTCTTGGAAATAGGCTGGATCAGGAATTCTCAAATCTCAGTAGCTGGTGTTGGACTCTCTCTGGGAGAGAACCACTTATCAACAGACTCTCTCTCCTGGAGAGAGCTGCTCACAGGCCTGAAAACCTGCCTCTTCTACCATGATCCTGACAACCAGCTTCTTCAGCACACTCCTCAACTCAGCTCCAGCCAGGTGAGGAAAACAACAATGAACCAGCACTCATTCACACAGGTATGACTTTAGCAACAACAGATGGGCATGGCACTGCAGGTGGAAACAACCCACAGTAAAACACAACACAACTAAGGTGATTACTCAGGTGTCAGGTTCCTCGAAAGACACAAAATGGTTCACATATTTTGGGTCTCATGTGGGTCTAAGGTGTGTGTGTGATTATTGTAAAGGTTCAATACAGAGGCCACAGGATTCATGGAAATACCCAGTCGGATTCCCGATTCTCATTTTCAGGAATGCGTGAAAAGAAAATTAAGCAGAGGTCGTTCACAGAGGTCTCACGGTTTCATATGGAGGATCGGGAAAAATGGAAGAACGAACCCCCAACTCAGATGTCGGTTCAACTTTTAACCACATGAGCCTAGGTCGACACTTGTCTTCCTGGAGCTGCATGCATTCCCTTTTTCACACATTGGAGCTACATGCATTGCCTCTCTCAAGACTTAGGATAAAAACATGTTTGTCACATAGCTTTGCAATAATAATAAAATATTATTCTCGAGAACTTAAGCCCCTAAGTTTAGCCCCTCTTTCCAACCTTGCAGCCCCTTTTCCCTTACCTGCCCTGTGGAAGCTTAGTCCCCCATCACTCTTTCTTCATGGTCGGTCTGCACGTAGTGATGTTTAATCTTTATTAATGTTCTGCATATTACATATACAAAAACAGGCTCCTGGCCTTTAACACTTAGGCTCTCTGACCTAATAAACACATAAGCCCGCCAACTTATCAACACTTGGCTCACCATCCTACAAAATATGATTACAATTCATAAACATGATTACACTTGGTGAGTGATGATGATTCCTACTAGCACCTCTATATTCTCCCCTTTTGGCATGAAATCTATGACTCTTTGACTTACTTGAGTCTATCTCCTTATCCACCTTCTTCTCTATTATGTCAAATATTTGCAACAACTTGATGTCCAAGCCATCCTACTTCTCCTTAGATTTCATAATCCTCTCATTATCATCCTTATAACTCAAAACATCTCTTTGTATAATCTTTATTGTCTCTACCAAATGCATTGTTTTCTCTTTGCCTTCTCCATGCCCATTTGATTTTGTCCTTGCATTACCCATGCTGACATACAACCCCCTGACTCCATATTCATGGATGCAAGTTCTCTCTGCATCCTCCATTTCTATGGTCTCTCTCTGAATATTTTGATCTATTATATTTGTTCCCTTAACTCTGCAAAATGTGCATGCAATAGGATTTTTTAGACCACAATAATTTAACAAATCTATTAAAATTATGCACCATTATTCCCTTTAAATGCACCTGAAATATTATTTATGTTTTCTTGTGAAATCTATTGCTCAATTCACATTTATGGGTGAATATTTGGATTCATGTATCCAAAACCTTTCCAATGACTTATTTCTTGTTCAATTCTGAGTCTTGAGCAGAAAGTTATACTCATTTGATCATTACCCATTTACTCCATTTGCACACCTTTAAACCAGGTGTAATTTTTTTCTATGCTCGTGCATCCCTGCACCATATCCTTTGGGATTTTTTTAGAAGCCCAAATGGGTTCCTTCATGACCATATTTTGAACAAACTATCCAATTTTCACCTTCATGCAAGTATCCAGGCTGTTAGTTATACCCTGCTGAAGTTTTGACTAATTTCCTCTTTTAACATCAAATGCCATAGGAAACTTATCTCTCATCATGTGCACTTTTGGGTACCCATACTTCCAATATAGTTCCACAATGTATTTTATGGCTCAATGTATTCCCATAGACTACTCCTATGCCCAAAAATGATTTCTAGGTAGGAAGTTATGGCCTTTGTAAGTTAAATGGTACCTAAACTTTTCCTTGTATTGTTTAGTTTGTACCTTCCTCATACAAGATTTTCCCATTGCAAATCTCTCTCCGAGATATTTCATTTGAGATTCAAAGTAAAAGTGTGACAAATTTTCACTCTATTCTCGTGGTTTTTTTTTTCTTTAAAAAGTTGTTTAGGCCTTCAAAATTGGCCTACAAGATAATGTCCTAGAAATCTCTATAATTTTCTGAAAATTTTAGTTAATTTCTACTAACTAGGATGCTAGCATGGCATCCTCCATCCACCTACAACCTCGAGGTGATGCCATGTCAACCCTTTGGCCACCCTTTCCCTACCCTGTCAGCCTCTACCACCTTCTAAATTACATCTTTCTCCTTTTTCTCACCGCATTCCATTAACCTTCGAGCCCCACAAGATTGGCTATCACATGGAACTTTTCATTGGTCACAAGGATGGGTGGGCCCCATCTCGCACTCATTTTCCTTATCAGACGCACATGCACATTCATCTAATTGGATGATGGAGGATCAAGAGGGATCAACAATCGCATTTGGACCCCCCTAAACATGTCAACCATTAATGGGGGGGTCTGAAATGGATCTCACACAGTTTCTAACTTAATGAGGTGGAAACCTCCTATTGATTTTGGCCCCCTCTAGTGGTTTCCAAAACCACCAAGGGACCCCCCCAAAACCACTATCTCATGGATCGACTGATGCCTCGTCCACCATGGCCCCATGTCACCTACCACTCTGCCTTGTAGCATTCCATGTCACCTCTGTCATGTTAGCTGACACATGGCTCCACATCATCGTACGAAAATTCCCAATTTTTCCAAAATTTCTAATTTTTCCAAAAATGCTCAAATTCGTAATTCTTTCCCTAGGCCATCATTGAATCTATGTAATTAGATTCTTATGGAAAAAAAATTCCCTGTTGTTATAGGATAATTCCATGAGTGCGGACACAAACCAATCTCCCTAGATCCACTTGGATCTAGAACAAAACAAGACAGAATAATACACTTTCCCTAGATCTAGATTATTGAATGAACCGAGAAATGAGGATCATGGACATACCTTATGAACGCTTTCCTTAGATCTCTGTTGTTCCAAGATTTGCTCCAATTCTCTCGTCTCGTCCAGATCACAACAGAATGAACCAATTGAAGTAAAGGCAGATTAATATATTCAATAACTAGTCTATACATACGATCAAGGAGTTATGTAATAAAGTGACATCATCTTTATGGGAAAGGGACATATTGTTGTATTGAATTAATTGAAAGTGAAAATTACAACCTGAGCCTTGATGTCGTAGGTCTCCTTTCGATGGCTTCTATCTCTGACACACACACTTGCTCATGCATGAAGAAAATCAACCACTTGTGATGACCTTGCTGTTGTCTCTTGATGTTGTAGCATCAGTCCTCCATACAGTGTTGCACTAATTCTATAATCAATCCCTAGCTAGATTGCTGCTTGTTTTCTTAACCTTTTCCATGAGAAATATCCTCAATATATAAGAGAATATAGATTAGTTACTTGGATAGGAAATGATCCCAAGATATCTGGAATGCCAGCACTTGAATAACCACTCGAAGCCAACTCATGCTTCTAGAAGATTCCCTTCTAGAAGATTCGATATTTTTATCTTTTTCCTTCCTTTGGAACATGTTCGCACCCTGGCTATTATTTACAGTGTGAGAAGTTCGCACCACAACTTAAAGCAGCCTGTGAGAATCAGGCATTCTCGCAGGTGAATATATAGGTAGCCTCCGAACATCCTTCAAAAGTGTGATTTATGGAAGAAGACAACTGTAACTTTTCTCAAGAAAGTATTCTTAGTAAAGAGCTTGATTTTCCATCATCATAATATCATCATGACATCATCATAATGACCAAAATTGTGGATAACAGAATGGCCCCCAAAGTCTGAGAGTGGAACCAGTGACAGTCAATGGACTTTGTAAGTTGCATGTGTGTGTCGAGAACCAAGAGCACATCTAATCAGAAACCTACAAACATCCAAGAATCAACAGAATATCATGTATACCAATTCCTGAGGTAGGCATTTCCATACTCAGATCACAGACTGATGAAATCATAAAAAACAGTCATGGCCACCAATCATACACTGTGGATCCATGCAGTCATAATATAGCACAGCCACCTGAATACACTGTGGATCTATGCGACAAATTTTCAATCAAGATGACATAGCCACGAAACATACACAGTGGATCTATGTGTCGTCAATTATACATACTCCATCACAACCTGGACCATAAAGAAAATATCCAAAGTCTTCAATATCATCACCCAAAGTACGAATCTAACCACGTGATTACATGTGTTGAAGTCGAACATGGTAGAAACCACTTGATTACCGGTCATTGATGTAACCGTTAACGAGTGCGAGGGAAATCACCATTGATGTCAATGATTCCCAAGGTACTATAGTACAATCCATCGACTGTGAATAAATGAGTTGATGTCAAACAACCGATGAAATCTTTCGATCAAGGGCCAATGATGTAAACCCATGGACGAAAGCGAGGAAACTTGCCATTGAGGCATGCAAGTTCCAAGGTACTAAATAATTCCCAAGCCTTGATTCCGGATAATGTGCTGATGTCGATGGAATAAGACTCATCACAGGAGGGCCTTGATGTATCCCCCATCAGTGACACGAAATGAGTAACAGAGTTTGAAAGTGAAATAGAGTATGTGGCAATTGGACTTTGGACACAGGGAAGGCCGACACGAAGTGAATGGACAACTGCAGATGGCCGACTCAAAGAGAAGTTTCAGATGGACTGCTCTTGAACATATGAATGACACGACTAATGATTTGGCAGCATTGACTCAAAGACGATACATGGAAAGACCTTGTTATTAAATCAAATGAGAGACAACTAGATTTCCCAAACCGACTTCAAATGATGAATAGGGGGTGTCATGTTCAAGAGCGACACTTACTGCCAACTAACACAAAGATGAAACATCTCCCTTTCCCAAATTTTCCCCCACCATTTCTGGCAAGTACCTCTTTATTTTTACGCAAGCTTGAAGAGGATCACATATGCTTGTTGATATAAGCTCATCCTTCAGACGAGTCCCTCGGAGTATTTTTAACGAACCCTAGGAAGGAGTGGTTCGGTCCCATCACGGGTCAGTCAGTGTTTGTTTAACGAGTCCAGAGATAGAAAACTCGAAGGTTTTTCAAGATTATAGAGTTTGGAAAAACACTTAAAAGAGAACTCTCTCAGTTCATTTTTTGTACAATAGTCCAACAAGACCGAAAAAGGGTTAAACTATCGCTCGAAGGATGCATACTTCAAATACTTTAACGAGCATGAAAATAGCAAGATCGCTTGACAATATTTTCATGTTTAGAGAGTCTGAAAAGAGCGTAAATTTAACTCCAAGGGGGTTCCTTTTTTGTGTAACCACAGCGAGCCCGGAAAAGAGATAAAACAATGCTCGATCACGTTCTTATGTTTTTTCGCAAGCGCAAGAACGGATAAAAAGCGATTGAGGTTTTATATCAAAATCATAGGAAACAAAAAAAACACACCATACCGCAAAAGTTTTTGTCCATAATCATCTGCAATGGGTACCTGCAAGTCATTGTACTCACTTCCGTATTAGTAATTAGGGTTAAATAATGAATAAACATGAAAAACCCCACTTTCATTATGGTAAAAAGTGAATAAAATAAATTCACAATACATTTTACCACATTGTTTTACCCTTTTACCATTTGAGTGAAAAAAACCTCCATTTTACCTTCTACCTTCATCGTCGATTTTTGGGAGCTTCGAGCCATCATTTTTCGAGCCGTCTGCGGTGTTTTGGTAAGATTTCCATTCTCTATCTTTTCATGGTTCAAGCTCATGATTTCATTGGTTAAATTTCAAGTTTTAAGTCCATTTTTCAAACCCTATGCGTGTAGAAGGATTCTCGCAGGCTGCCCATACGAGGCCTGCGAGAATGCTTCATTCTCGCAGGTGGGCTTAAGGTAGCATGCGAGAAGTTCGCATTGTGTGCCATAGGCCACATGCGAACAACTCAACGTTAAAAAAAGTTTGTAATGTTTAGCTAATAAAAAAGGTTTATCCCATGAAAGAGAGTTTTAATCATCTTCATATGTTCCCCATGCAGGTTTATAACCATCATAATGGTGCTCGAATGGAGAGAACGGGAACATGAGGACGATAATGCAACCGCCAAAAATCACCCTCTGACCATTGCTTCCTTAATAGATTGCAATCTCTTGAAGTATTTCCGCATACCGGGCATGAGAGCCCAAGTTCGATTGCTAGAACACTTAGTCCGGATGTGGGATCCGGATCAACAGGTTTTTAATGTCGGAGCTCACACATTGACTATTGACATTGAGGACATCTATTTCTTAACTGGGATTTCCAGGTGAGGGTCCTATGTCAGTTTGACTGGTAGCCAAAGGGGTGGCTTGAAAATGAGTGAGTATTGCCGCCAGTACTGCGTGCCTGAGGTTGAACAACAAAAAAGGAAAGTGGCCATTTGGGGAGTGACTAATATAACTCTCTGTACCATTCTCTTCAATATCGCTCGGATGGCAGGAAGTGTTGCCCCACATATGGCTCTGCAGAGATATTTTCAGTATGCTATCGAGTGTACTGAGCCCCGGGTCTTCAACTGGGCTGACGCAGTTTTACGCAGTCTCAAGAAACAACTGACCAAAAGCAGGCGTGGAGATCTAAAACAGTTTGGTTATGGATCATTGCTGGTGTCCTTCTTCTGTGAGAGGGTCCCAGTGTTTAGAATTCAGGCTGATTGGCACTTTTCGGGTCCCAGGGATCCACGGATGTTACGATGGTGTCGACTCATGGCTAGACATGTGGCA
>ML788991.1:638830-659792 GCA_009831015.1 Picea engelmannii
AATTTAACACTCCCTAACTCAAGATGCTATTGTTTGTTTTTGAGCTTTTGGAGAGTGTGTCTCTCTTCCTACTCCAAAGCACTAGCCTAGCTAAATGTTGGTGTAAAAGAGCCCTAGAAAAGAGTTACTAGATCAATTTTAATCTTACGCAATGTTTTTAAAGGCTGTTGTTTACTTGAAGGTAACGGAAGTGAAACTCATGATGTATGACTCTGACCCAAATAATGCAAGGATAATGATGAAAAATGATTCTTTTCATTCCATGAATCCTAGTTACGGGAGAGAGAGTATCTTCCAAATCAAACTCAATACTACAATGCAAGTGCAATGCTCAATTTCCGTTTAGATGCCAATGTAAAAAATCATATATTCATGAATGATTGTCCAAATGTCTTTTTCAAACAAACTCTAAAAACTTGATTTTTAATGTTTCCGAAAAGGTAGAAACAAACTCTTGAAAGAAAACTTATTGCTCACTTTCCAAGAAGAACTCTAAATAACGAGAAAAGAAAACCAAATCATGAAGACCCAAACAAACCACCCAATCCAAAACTTTCAATGAAAGTAAAGACAAAAACAAACCAAGGAGTTCCTCTATGCAAATGAAAAAAAGTCCTTTCGAACTCACAAGCAAACGAGAAACACCAAACGCTGAACTCTCAACCAATCACTGGTTCTTAGTTGACTCAACACATTCAACTACAGAAATCAGAGAGAATGAAAATGCCAAAAAGGGCCAATACATGAAAGTCAATGTTATAAAGGCAAGCAAAAACCTAGAAACCCTAGATCAGTTCCAGCAAGCCAACTAAAGCAAAAGATATGTAAGTCACTGATTCAGTAAGCCAAAGAGGTGTAAATCAACAGATATGAGCAATTGATAGAGTCAAAACTTGAATTCAAAAATTTCAAAAAATATGTTCGCAGGCCAATGTGGAACACAGTGCGAGAAGATAATGTTCTCGCAGGCCACTTTGATGCAAAGTGTGAACTGTTCGCACTGAAATATATATGCAGAGTGCAAACTTTCCTGGTTCTCGCAGGCTGTCAATGGACACAGTGTGATAATCCCTGAAACTAATGAAAATTTTGAAAGAGCAATCAAAATTCAAACTGGCTTATAGACTCAGAAGGTCTCTCAGGGTATCCTGAGGACTCAGAGACTGACAAATCAAGAGAAAAATGAAAACAGAGCAAATGGCCACAGAAAATTCAAAAACCATAAATAAAAAGGGAATAGATCCCCAGTGGAGTCGCCAATTTTGTTATAGGATAAATCCATGAGTGCGGACACAAAGCGATCTCCCTAGATCCACCTAGATCTAGAACAAAACAGGACAGAATAATACACTTTCCCTAGATCTAGATTATTGAATGAACCGAGAAATGAGGATCATGGACATACCTTATGAACGCTTTCCTTAGACCTCTGTTGTTCCAAGCTTTGCTCCAATGCTCTCATCCCATCCAGATCACAATAGAACGAACCAATCGAAGTAAAGGTAGATTAATATATTCAATAACTAGTCTATACATACGATCAAGGAGTTATGTAATAAAGTGACATCATCTTTATGGGAAAGGGACATATTCCTGTATTGAATTAATTGAAAGTGAAACATACAACCTGAGCCTTGATGTCATAGGTCTCCTTTCGATGGCTTCTATCTCTGACACACACACTTGCTCATGCATGAAGAAAATCAACCACTTGTGATGACCTTGTTGTTGTCTCTTGTTGTTGTAGCATCAGTCCTCCATACAGTCTTGCACTAATTCTATAATCAATCCCTAGCTAGCTTGCTACTTGTTTGCTTAACCTTTTCCATGAGCAATCTCCTCAATATATAAGAGAATATAGATTAGTTACTTGGATAGGAAATGATCCCAAGATATCTGGAATGCCAGCACTTGAATAACCACTCGAAGCCAACTCATGCTTCTAGAAGATTCCCTTCTAGAAGATTTGAGATTTTTATCTTTTTCCTTCCTTCGGAACATGTTCGCACCCTGGCTATTAGTTACAGTGTGAGAAGTTCACACCCCAGCTTAAAGCAGCCTGCGAGAATCAGGCATTCTCGCAGGTGAATATAAAGGTAACCTGCGAACATCCTTCAAAAGTGTGATTTCTGGAAGAAGACAACTGTAACTTTTCTCAGGAAAGTGTTCTTAGTAAAGAGCTTGATTTTCCATCATCGTAATATCATCATGACATCATCATAATGACCAAAATTGTGGATAACACCTGTGTATATGGATTCAACCTCTATACACTAAATTATACTCTTACACATCGAATTCTCCATGAATTTAACTGCAGAAATTGGGGCTTTTCCCCAATTTCTCCCAATTACACCATGGTTATACTACAAAATTCAAAATTCGACTAATTACAGGCCTGAAAATGAAAAAATAGAAGTTCAAAATGGATATTTTTAACCTCTGGGCTCAATTCTTTCAAAATTACAGGGAAATATCGAACTTTCCCTTACAAAAATTTTAACAAATAAATTGTAGACATCCTCTGAACTCTAAATACAAAAATTCAACTTCGTCACTCTGTCTCTAGCCCATGAAGGATTAGTATTGTACCCATGGCTCTGATGTCGTAATGTAGCATCCCCAGCCCCAAGTTGGTCCATGCCACAATTGTTTCCTCTCTAATACTAATTCATTAACTAACATGCCCTACATATGTAGCAAATATGTAGTTCTAACAACATACAAAGCATGCATAAATATGTACATCAAAGCATACAAAGTTTATATAAACATTCACATAGTAAATGGAATATAAAAACACATACAAAATAACACTTATCTTTTGTATATCACCGACTGGATGCAGACCTCATATGTTCATCCCACCCATAGACTCTACTGCTCATAAAATCTCAGCAACATATCACCCCCAAGTTGAGGCTAGGACTCCACTAGGGAAAAGACTTCCTAACCTAGACTAAGGTCTAATAGAAATTAAAATTAATCTCAAGATAAGGTGCCAACTCCAGCAACGGTTCCCAGATCACACCCTCTCATTTCCCACATCATGTCCCACTCCAGGAAGTGTACCCCTTCTATTCTCAACAGTCCTTTGATTGTCCCACTTCCCTTCTAGGGCTTCAGCAATAGGCCAAACAGGAAGTCCCAGAGCTGATCTATAGCACCTAGAACACAAGGTTTCTCTAAGAATTGAAACACCCATTAGCCCAACATACCAAGAAACAATTCTTAGCAATCCTCTCACCCAAAGGGAATGTTCGCAGGCCTAACAACCTGCTTCTTCAAATCCAAACCCCCAAGGATTTACTGGGTACAATCAGCTTCAAATCTCTCCAACAAAAGTATGACCAATGGATGGGATGAGTGTATGAATCGCAAGAATGATTGTGAGAATGATGAGAATGATTGGGAATTACACTAAGTTCCCACATTATGTATGCATGTTCCCAAATTGACACTTCTCATGATAGGAACTTCATTGACTCCACTTGGTGATGTGTTCCCCACCTTTAGGATCTTAGGATAAAATATATCACATAATTTAGACTTTAGGAATAATATATTATATTATTCCATTTCCTTAAGCCCCCTTGTGTTACACATTATTTTCGTCATCCCTATGACCGTTAATGATGTAAACCTATAAGTTGTCTTTAGAGGAATCAGTGGCCCAAATTCCTAAAGAAAGAAGGGAGAAGAACTTTGCCTAAGAGAAGAAGTTGTATTTTCCTTTGAAAAAACCCTATTAAGGAAGATTGTCACAGGCTGCACTATACACAGGGTGCAACAATGCATGATTTCCACCCTCTACCCTGAAAATGGTATGCGATGTCTTCGTAGTCTACCCTATGGCTAGGGTGCAACGATTTTCGTACGTGGAAAAAATGAGCATCTTCTCTATGATTCTAGAAGGATAAGCTTTTGTGGTGAGGTGGCATCCAATCGGTTTGGATCTTACTCACCTTTATGATTAAGTGGAATCATCCTAACCTCCTCACCTTATCCTCTTCAACTTATAAAAGGAGAGGAGCTCTCATGGAGAAATTTAGCTTGGTCTTGGTAGATTGGATTGAGATTGGAAATTTGGCTTGAGATTGTTATCTTGGTTAGAGTGGCTTTGAGCTTTGCTTTCTCAAAATATATTGTGAGTGACTTTCATATCTATAGTCACATAATCCGTGGATCATAAGTGTGTGGGAAGCAAGGAACTGTTGGAAGGAACCTGATGACATCAAGGCATATGGTTGTATCTTTCTTCCACATTCTTTAATACAAATATGATTTTCTTTCCTATATGAATGTTATTTGTTCATATTGTATGATTCCTTGATCACATACATAGTTTCATATCAAGTATGCTCTATTATTCTTGTCTTCGTTGGCTTTTGTTCCTTTGCAGATATTTCTCCATAAGCCTTATGACGGAGCTTGGATTGCATTGAGGAAGTTGGATCTTCGATATTTAAAATGTATTTCCTAGATCTATTTCTCATTTGATAATTGAAATCTAAGGAAAGAGTAGTGTATTGTCTTGTTTTGTTCTAGTTTCGTAGTGAAGCTAGTGGGATTGATTTGTGTTTGCACTTAAAAATTAACCCGATAACAAAATTGGTGACCATACAAGGGAATGAATTGTTTTCCTAGTTTGTCTTACTTTCTTACTTTGGTTGCTTGGGTTCTGTTTTCTGAGTCACTGGGAGATCCAGCTTGACTCTCTAACTGTTAAACTTCACTGGAAAAACCTTGATGCTTTTTATTTTTTCCATTTTGTTTCCTTTGATCATCATACCCTTCTTTGAGGGATAGTGCAATGATCTAGAATCGACGCACCCTAACTTTTTGACACAATGCAGTGATGTCTCACTGTAAATTTTCTCTATCCTACGAAGACCCGGGATCATCGCTCTGTGTTCGTCTTATAGCCTGCGACGATTTGGGAAATTTTTAGCTTTTGGTGGTTTTTCCTTACCCAGATCTATGATAAGTGTTTGGGGTGATTTGTTGGGTCTGTTTATAGTCTGCTTGACAGATTTCAATCTGCTTTTAGCCATGTTTTCTTTGTTTTAGCTTGTTTTCTTTTGAAAGATTTTATCTCTTGCTTTGAGTGTCTTTCGGCTACAAAGCTTTGTTTTTCTTTAGAATTGTTTAGTGAAAATAACACTTCTTTTTTCTGAATAACTTGTGCTAAAAGAGAAGCTTTGTTTGGGTTGTGTTTGTTTTGGAATGATTTGCTATTGCTTTTAGCTATCTTTGAAACAAAACAAAAAAAAAAAATCTTTCTTTATATTAAATTGGGGGAATCTTTACATTTGAAGTAGCAAAATTGCATGATTTTTGGTGTTTTCTTGGGGGGCAAGAATCGTGTATTGGTGTACAGTATATTTTGCTCATTTCTTAAGAATCTTGATATTGATGAGTTTAATACAATTTTGGGACATTGTGCATATGGGAATGATAAACATTTTCTCCTTCTCATAATATAGCTTTCATCGAAGTGAAATATTTGCATTCTCATTTCTTTGCATTGTTTAAAGTCGGTCAAAACATCATTTAGTCCACGCCATTTTCCTCTTGAGTAACAACAACCTTAAAATAAAGCGCTTATAAAAATTGATTATACATTTTTATATTTTTTGGTAGAAAACCTACATTATATTAGTTGTAGGGCTTTGGAATAGGTGTGAAATATAACTTTCCAAAGCTTCAAACAAACATAGAATCTTGAGTTAGGGAGGGTTCAAATCCAATTGCTACATTTTGTCCTAGGAAGCCCTTCTCACACAAGGGTCAAACCTGAGGTTTCATTAAGACTAGAAGAGTTACTCACCCTTCTTTGTTGGTCTTGGTGTAGATATTGTGTGTATTATGGGAGTTTCTTGAAGGTATACCCACAATTATGAGTGGAAGCCTTTCGAGTTGATTTCGGGCTAGATACCTTGCCTTTGCACGTGGATCGAATTGTCGACTGTTTCCCCAGGCATTACTGTTGTAGTTGGTAACCTTAGTAGCCTATATTTTTAGAGTCTTTACACAAGGTGACTGTGGAGGGGCAAGTCTTCACGGTACCTAGAATCGACATTGGCCAAACTCACTCGGGCTCCTTGGAGGGCATTATACCCATGTTTATGTGTGGGAGCTTGCACCAAGGCATAAGCTTGTTAAGCAGGTCCTCAACGTAACTTTTCCACCCACTCTATCTCAGCCCCTTCTTACATTGTCCTCGCAACATTGGATTTCATCACCAACTATTGTATTCATTGTAAGAAGGTTTTGTTTTCTTATTTTCTTACTAGATTTTTAGCGTGTGTTGTTTGTTTTTCCTAGCAGACTCTAGGTTGGTTTTTTATTTAATAGTGTCAGTTCCTGGAATGACCAATGAAGGAACGCCTTTTCCAGAGGAACCTTTTGTTATTTTTTCTTACTGAAACATAAGTGATCCTCACATCACTACTTTGAGCCTTCTAGGTCTCATAATTGGATTACTGGTATGGTTGTTTTCCACTTAGGTAATCCTGAATGCAACTAGTGCTTTAGTTGTAAGCACTTTCTCCAAAAAACATCAACCTCATGTTGAACCTTCACCTTCTTCACCAGTAAGATCTTCTTCGCCTTCTTCACTTACAAGGTCTTCTTCTATTTCATCTTCTTCGTTGAGTGAAATCTCTGCATCTAGTAACCTAGTGGAGAAGAAGAAGAAGAAAAGGAATAAGAAGAAGAAGAAAAATAAACAAGGGTCCAAACTTCCAACCGTTGTCGGACATGTTGGAAAGAAACCAATTACTGTTGATCATGTTGGGAGTGTTGATGATTCCAATATCACCCAAACAAACCGTAAGCCCAAGTACCCTTGCAGGCTTTGTAAGGGTAGCCATCTTCTTAAATATTTCCCTGGTCTATCAAAGGTTATAGAAGCATGGTCTACACACCCTCACCAACCCATATCATCAGCCTATGAACAACAGTTGATGACCTCCCAGCAACTAGTCAGGATATTGTTGGGAAGAAGAAAAGTAGAGTCAAGTCCCTCGTATGGACGAATCCTCAAAATTACTACAAAACATGAATTTTTCAAAACCTCAACTTCCAGTTGCTTATCATAAGATTTCTCTCAACCCTCTTGTATTTGACAGTATGATCAATCTGGTCCCTTCATCGGTTAGTCTGGTTGATCATGTGGTCAATTTGGTCATGTCCTTTGTTGAACTAGTTGACAAAGTGGTCGATCCGAACCCATCCTCGGTCGAACCCACTCTCCCCATAGAGAGTGAAATCCCAGTGGTCAATATGTTTCCACCTGTCTACCCTATTCTCCCTTTGGAGAATGAAGCCCAAGTGGTTGATTTGATGTCATTATCAATCGATCCTACTCTCCTACTAGAGAGTAAACCTGATTTTTCTCATGTTTTTCTTGTTGATACAGAATCTACCCTGTTAGGGGGCATTCCTCCTTCTCCCATGGAACCCCCTGCAAGTAATGAGGCCATCCTTTTTTATTGGGGTGCACTAACTGGACCACGTCTTCCCTCTCACATTCCTTTCAATATTACAGTATAGGTTTGTGATCGGGACATTCCTCAGATGTTGATAGACGAAGGTTTGTCCGTTAGTATTTTGTCCTCTATTGCTTGGCAATCTTTGGGTTATCCTCATCTTGTGTCGGTTACTCAGACTCTCTTTTCTTTTAACAGAAGAACCAGTCATCCTTTAGGGATCCTTCCTCAATTTCCCATACTTTGGGAGGCAAAACCATCTTTATTGATGTTATGGTAGTCCAAGACCCCTTGGATTTCGATTTACTCCCTGGGCGAGATTATTTATATGCCATGAAAACTATTTTGTCCACTCTTGTTTGTGTGATATCCTTCCCGCGTGATGGAAGAGTGGTGACTATTGATCCACTTTTATTTGTTGGTCCTGAATTGACCATCAACTCAATGACCTCCCCAAATGGTTCTTATATGAAGATGGTATTGCCTCCGCCACAGGTAAATTATGTGGCGTTGTCTCCCATGACTTCATCTTTTGATGATTTAGATCCAGTAGTTGACATGGTGATCTCTTCGATAGGGATTTTAGAGATTGATATACTTACCCCTGTTGCGGTCCTCGACATGTGTTCCTTCCAGAGTGTGTTTCTTCCGTCAAATGAAGATCTCTTAGAATCCATGACCGAGTTTTGTCCCTTGACATGGTGTCCTTTTGGAACATTTTCCTCTTAGAATCCATGATCAAGAAGAGTCTTATGAGCATGGTTTTTGGATTTCAATCTCATTAAAAAATGAAACCAACTTTGATCATGGTTTTCTGATTTCAAGCTCATTAAAAAATTGAAACCAACTATGAGGATAGTTTTGCATCTCTATGGTAACCTTGTTAAAAAATGACACAGATGTCTAGGGATTAAACCTAGAGTCTTGAGCATAGTTTTTTTCCTGTGTCAAGCTCGTTAAAAAATGAAATAGACTTTTCCCCCCTCTCTATTTGAGTCAAGTCCTTCATCTAGTATTTGAAGCTTCATTTCATCCGCCTATGTTGTTGGATGAGACAAAGCTTGGGAGACAATGCTTCTAGACTCTAGACTTCATGTTGAAGTTAAGTCGCTAGCTTCTTCAGTTGGGGGCTAAATACCAATCATCCCTATGTTATAAGTTGGGAAGTCCAAGCATATTTTTCTATGGTTCAAGCTTGTGTAAAAATGAAACCACCTACCTCAAGCATAGTTTCCTCTGGTTCAATCTTGTGTAAAAATGAAATCATGTCCAAGCAAAGTTTAGTTTAGTTTTTAAGCTTGTGTAAAAATAAAATCTATCCCAAGCATAATTTTGTTTTGTTTTAAGCTTGCGTAAAAATGAAAACAGTCCCGAGCTTAGTCTTTGTTCTTTCTCATGCTTGTAATTACATGAGAATGTAACTAAGTAAAATTGTATCAATTTTTCAGACTCATAAAGGTTATATGAAAAAGGAATCCCCTGGAGTTCCCTTTAATCTCTTTTCAGACTCTCTAAACATGAAAATATTGTTGAGCGATCTTGTTCTTTTCACGCTCGTTAAAGTATTTGAATAAAATGTCTGTTGAGTGGTAGTTTGTCTCTTTTTTGGTCTCATTAGATTAATTTATGAAAAAGGACATTTTGGAGTTTTCTTTAAGTGTTTTTCAGACTCTCTAAACATGAAAAACCCCGGAGTTTTCTTTCTTTAGACTCATAAAACAAACATCGAAAGATCCATATGGGACCAAACCACTCCTTCCTAGGGTTCATTAAAACTACTCTGAGGGACTCGGTCGAAGGATGAGCTTACAGTTCAAGAATATGTTATCCTCCTCAAGCTTGTGTAAAAATAAAGAGGTACTCACCAGAAATGGTGGGGGAAAAATTGGAAAAGAAATGTATATAAACTTGTATTCTATGGAAAAGTCGCTTTTGAACATGACACCCTTTCACTCACTTTGTTTCTAGGTTGGAAAATTTGCTTGTCTCTTGATCATACTCCTTTATAAGATTACATTTTGGTCTATGATCCCTGTTGTTGAGTCAGTGTTGCCAAGACAATTGTCATGTCATCAATATGTTCAAAGAGAAGTTCAACCTGGAAAGCCTTCAATTGCATCAGCCATTTCTGCAGTCCTTAAGCCTTCTATTGCATCGGCTATCCCTGAGTCAGTCCTAAATCACTTATTACTTGGATCTACCTCAAATTTGTTTACCTGTTTTGTGTCATTGATGGGGGATACATTAAGGCCCTCATGTGACGAGTCTTTTCCTGTCAAATTCAACTCATTATTCAGGAATTAGACTTAGAAACTAATTGGTACCTTGGAACTTGCATGCCTTAATGGCAGGTTTCCTCACTTTTGAAAGTGGGTTTTCATTATTGACCCCTGAACAGGAGATTTCGTCGAGTGTTCGACTTCATCTCATTGATCCACATTCGTTGGATTGTACCAGAGTACCTTGGGAGTCATTGAAATTAATGGTGATTTTCCTCGCACTTGTTAACGGTATTCATTAATGACCGGTAATCAATTGGTTTCTACCATGTTCGAATTCAGCGCATGTATTCACATGGTTAGATTCGTACTATAGAGTGGTGGAGATGAAGACCTTGAATCTTTTCTGACAGATTCAAGTTGTGTTGGAGTATATTCATATTGTATTGTTGCATACATCCACATTGTATGTCTCGTGGCTATCTTCAAATTTGAGTCTTTAACACATAGATCCACAGTGTATTTTTGGTGGCTATGTTCATATTTGAGTCATAATGGCATGGATCCACAGTGTATGTTTGGTGGCCATGACCTGTATTACTTGACATGGATCTTCGCATGTCAGCATTCATGTTTTGAGTCATTTGTATTATGAGTATGAGAATTCCTACCTCAGTGATGATATATTATTGTACTTCCTTGTTTGTTGGCAGGCTTCCGACCGACTGTTCCTTATTCCCTACACACACTCAACAAAGCATTTCAGTTATTACTTTGTTCTAACTTCATACATTGGGGGGATCTATGTTACACATTATTTTCTTCATCCCTATGACCATTAATGATGTAAACCTATATGTTGTCTTCAAAGGGATCAGTGGCCAAAATTCCTAAAGAAAGAAGGGAGAAGAACTTTGCCTGAGAGAAGAAGTTGTATTTTCCTTTGAAAAAACCCTATTAAGGAAGATCACCTTAGGCTTCACTATAAAAAAAGGTGTGACGATGCCTGATCACCGCCCTCTGCCCTGAAACTAGTCTGTGATGTATCCGTAGGCTGCCCTATGGCTAGGGTGTGACGATTTTTTGTACGTGGGAAAAACGAGCATCTTTTGRATGCATCTAGAAGGAGAATCTTTTGTGGTGAGGTTGCCTCTGATYGGTTTGGATCTCACTCACTTTTTTGATTTAGTGGGATCATCCTAACCTCCTCACCTTATCCTCTTCAACTTATAAAAGGAGAGGAGCTCTCATGGAGAAAGTTAGCTTGGGCTTGGTAGATTGGATTGAGATTGGAAATTTGGCTTGAGATTGTTAGCTTGGTTAGAGTGGCTTTGAGCTTTGCTTTGTCAAGATATATTGTGAGTGAATTTAATATCTATAGTCACATAATCCGTGGATCAGAAGTGTGTGGGAAGCAAGGAACTGTTGGAAGGAACCTGACGACGTCAAGGCATCTGGTTGTATCTTTCTTCGACATTATTTAATACAGATATGCTTTTCTTTCCTATATGAATGTTATTTGTCCATATTGTATGATTCCTTGATCACATACATAGTTTCATATCAAGTATGCTCTGTTATTATTGTCTTTGTTGGCTTGTGTTCCTTTGCAGATATTTATCCATGAGCCTTACGACAGAGCTTGGATTGCATTGAGGAAGCTGGATCTTCGATATTTAAAAGGTATGTCCTAGATCCATTTCTCATTTGATAATTGAAATCTAAGGAAAGAGTAGTGTAATGTCTTGTTTTGTTCTAGTTTTGTAGTGAAGCTAGTGCGATTTATTTGTGTCATCACTTAACAATTAGCCCAATAACACCTTGAATTTTCCCCTCTTCCTAGACTCTTAGCCCCCTCCCCTTGTAGTGGAGTTATATCCCCCCAAACTCTTTTTTTTCGATTGGTCTGCAACAATGATGTATTTTATAAATAAATCTGAGTGTTATTACATATTACATTTTCTAGGCTCAGTGGCATTTCAGCACATAGGATCCCTAGCCTAAATCACATAAGAACTATGGCCTCAAAACATATATACAAAGGCTCTTTGGCCCAAAATATCCTAGTTCACTAGCCTATAGAATGTATGTACATTCACAAATGGGGATCAACCTAAGAGTATTACATATTGCCTTGATATCGTAGTTCATAGCACTTAGTTTGAAATCATTAATTGCATGATTTGATTTGGATTTAAGGTGAGGGTTTTATGAGAATCACGACATTGATTAATGTTATTATTTCATGATTTGTGTCAGTTGATTTGGTGGTAGGATTATAAATGTTCTTGGGGAGTGTGATTATGTATCGGGGTGAATGAAAAATGGCTCAAGTGTGGAAGTGTAAAGTGAGTAATGTGAGGGGATTTCTAGTGAATGTAGGTTTTGGGGTTGGGGGATGCAGGAGATGAAAGGGGAGATAAGGGGGAACTTCCGCATCTACAATCACTGAATAAACTAAGTATAAAAATGGTCTATTTTACATTATGTGAAAGAGTGAGGTTCATTTTGGAGGGTGTGGAAGTGTGAGATGTGGGTTTGCGGACCTTCTGGGACAATTATTACTTCTGCAACGAGACTCTCGCTCAAATAATTGGATAAGTGTAATAAACAAGAAGAAATGGTAACACAAAATGGAAAAATGACTAAGTGTTGATGATGCAAACTTGTGGGTTATAGAACTACAAACTCGTGATGACTATAGGTGGTGGTCCCATAACCCATTATTTGTAAAACTGACTAAATTTGGGATACATAAAAGAGAAAGTGTGACCAAAAGACTAGAAATTTGATCAAAAAATGTTGATCAACCATACCCTAGATGAGAGATTCCCTAAACAAGATAACAAGATGTAAGGAAATCATGAAAATGTAGAAAAAATAAACATTGAGTCCCAAAATATTGATTATTCATCACTTCAAGATCCACATCATCAAGATTTCAATGTGTCATCAAGGAAATACTTCATTCCGAAAATCAATGTGAGAAAGTTTGACGGTAAATATTCTATAAAATGGATATTTTGGATGGAGCAATTCTATGATCTACACCAAGTGCCAAGCTTACAAAAGGTAACTATTGTATTCCTGTATTTTTAAAATGATCAATTTGTTTGGTATCAATGGATTTTTGAAATAAAAAAGAATTCTATTACCTCTTGGTCCATTTTTGTGGATGAATTGATAGCACATTGTGGGGATATTAAGAGAAATACATTCTTTGGTCAATTGATAAATCTTTGGCAAAAAGTTCCAATTTTAGAACACATTCAACAATTCTAAAATATCAGACTCGGGGTAAATAACATTCCAGAGGATAATTTGTTAGATATATGGTCACTTTAAAGGATAACATTCAACATGAGGTGCATCTCTTCAAACCCAAATCCTTAAATCAAGCTTTCAGTATGGAAAGGAAAGTGGAAAACAAAAATATGGTGACTAGAAGGGTGGCCACTAACAACTATAGAGAGCACCATGTTCCCTCTCCTAACGTCACTCAACTGACAATTTTGACACCTTAGTAAATGAATGAAAAAAGAGAAAATGGACTTTGTTTCAATTATTATAGCAAGTACAGTAAGGGAAATAAACACGGTGAGAAGAAATTATTCTACATATATTGTGAAGAGGAAAACGATAAAAAAATTGGAACCATAGAAAGATCGAGAGATACAAGAGATTACTCCAACGATATCTTGTCATGTATTGGCCAACATCAGTACTCCACAAACCCTCGATATAGAAGGATATATCAAAAATAAAAAGGTAACAATTTTGATTTATTCTACTAGTACGCACAACTTCATCAATTACAAATTAGCAAAAAGCCTCAATTGCTTTGTATCTCCAGCACTAGAGTTTTAAGTAAGGATTGTAGATGGAGGTACCATAAATTGTTCAAGTGCCATAGTATTAAGCTTAATATGGGGGAGTATTTATTGGATAGTCCCATGATTTACATCTAAATGGGTGGTGTTGATGTTGTATTAGGGGTCCAATGGTTACAATCATTGGGAATAATGGCCCTTAATTTTCAAGAACTTTTCATGATATTTTACTCAGAAGGAAAATAAATTGAGATTAGAGGTATCCAAGGGAAACCCTCCAAGGTGATAAGCTCTAATAGCATGACAAAATTACTCAAAAATGGACACCATGGTGTAATTTCACGATTGTGCTAACTAGATGTTCAAACATATATATCTTCTACTCTAGTGGATCTCCAAATAGTTATCAATAATCATTCCAAGGTGTTTGGAGAGATGCCTAAGGGTCTTACACCTACTCAAGATCATGACCATGATATTCATTCACAACCATAAGTGTACCACCTAACATTAGGTATTATAGGTATCCATATGCACAAAAGAGTGATATTGAGAATATGATCCAAGAAATGTTAAAGGCCGACATCATTCAACCTAACCAAAGTTCTTTCTCTTCACTAGTAGTGATGGTTACGAAAAAGGATGGTTCATGGAGTATGTGTCCATATTATAGATATCTCAACAAAATGACCATCAAAGATAAGTTTCATATTTTTGGCATTGATGATTTAATAGATTAATTGCATGGATCAATTTTCTTTATTAAGTTGGATCTTCATTCGGGATATCATCAAAGAATGAGGCAGGATGAAATTCCCAAAATAGCCTTCTCATGAAGGTCATTATGTGTTTTTGGTTATGTCTGCATCTGGACTTACTAATGCACCTTCAACATTTCAAATCTTGATGAATTCTATTTTCAAGCCCTTCCTCAGAAAAATTGTGTAAGTATTTTTTGATGACATATTAATCTGCAACAAATCTTGGGAAGAGCGTGTACAACATGTTGATAGAATATTACAATTATTGGAAGAGGAACAACTTTATGAAATCCTTCCAAGTGTTCCTTTGGGGTTCAAGAAGTGGAATATTTGGGTCATATTGTGTCTCATGAAGGTGTAAAAGTGGACCCTAACAAAATTAAAGCTATGAGGGAATGTTCAATTCGCAAAACCTTGAAGAAACTTAGAGGCTTATTAGGCTTGACATGTTATTACCACAAATTTGTCAAGAAATATGGTCAAATAGTAGCACCTCTAACAACATTATTAAATAAGGAAGCATTTATTTGGACTCAAGAAACAACCAAATCTTTTGAAAAACTTGAGGAGGCTATGTGTACAACTCTTGTCCTAGCCACATTTTATTTCACAATTTTTTTTATTATGGAGTGTGATGCCTCATGCCATGGTATTGATGCATTTTTATTGCAAGAACAAATGCCCCTTTCCTTTGAGAGTGGCCAACTTAAAGGAAAAAAGTTACTTAAACCCATTTATGAAAAACAAATGTTGGCCATACTACATGTAATTAAGGAATGGTGCCCTTACCTAATACTAAGACACTTCAAAGTAAAAACAAATCATTATAGTTTGAAACACGTCTTGGAGAAATTATTATCTTCAGAAGAGAAACAAAAATGGGTTACAAATATGCTAGGTTATGACTTTGAAATTATATACAAAAAAGGAAAACATAATATTTTGGCAGATGCACTTTCAAGGAAAGAAGAAGAAATAGAGGGTTCACTATGAGTTATTTCTATTTTGCAATCTGATTAGGTGGAAGAAGTAAGGATAGAATGGAAGAAATATCAAGAAGTATGCAATATCATTCAACAACTATAAGAGGATTGTGAGAGGACCCCGATGCATTAGAAAAATTTGTATGGAATAATGATTTTCTATGGTATCATGATCACCTATATTTATGCCAGAATTCCCAACTCAGACAGAGGGTCCTTCTGGAATTGCACACTTCTCCTATAGGAGGACATTCAAGGTTATTGAAAACTTACCACAGTATCAAGAAGGATTTTTTCTAGGAAGTTATTAAAATTGATGTTCAAAAGTTTGTGTCTGAATTTGTGGTCTGGCAATAGAATAAGGGAGAGACAATCAATACATCAGGTCTCCTACAAACATTAATTATACCAAGTCAATATTGGGAAGAATTTTCAATGGATTTTATTATAGGTTTACCCAAATATAAAGGAAATATTTTCATCATGGCAGTAGTGGATCGACTCACAAAGTATGCCCATTTTTTCTCTCTTTCTCGTCCTTTTAAAGAAAGAGTGTTAATCCTAGCATTCATGGAAACAATTAAAAATATAAATGGAGTCCCCAACATTATTGTAAGTGAGTCCATGTAATGGAGGACCACACAGAGCACCAATAAGAGGTTATCAAAATATTGAAGGACAACTTGGTTATGGCACAAAATACGATGAAAAAACAAGCAAATCAGCATCATAGTGAAAGGAAATTTGAAGTGGGGGATTGTGTATTTTTGAGGCTACAACCATATAAATAGATGTCCCTTGAGTAAAAAAATAAGGATAATAAATTAGCACTCAATGTATCTTTAGGGTTGAGGATGGTAATTTTATGGTATTAATAGTCTCCCATCATTGTACTGAAATTGCCCCCTATAAAATTTGTTCCATCTAGAATATGCACCACCCCCATCCCCCCTGCCCCCCACCATACACGATCAAAAATATATATTATTTACTTGGAAAGTTGGGGTCTTTCCATATTTTCCTTGTTGATTATTCTCACTAGTGCTAAGTGTTGAATAATCTCCTTGAGAAAGGTGTTAGCATCACCTGGAATGAAGAGACTGACTTTTCTTCAAAGATCTTCAAGGCTTTATTATCTCTCCTCTTTTCCTCATGCCTTCTATCAAATATTTCCCTATGATATTATATGGTCCTCACAAATATTGTTTTTACTATGATGATGCCTTCAATCATACCTCTTTGTAAGGTCTATGGAGTATGTTCTTAAATGGACCACTTCAAGAGAAGGTTCAATGGTAGGTAGTTTGTTGACTTCCTCTACTCACTAAAATTATCCTCTCTCTTATAAGTTGGATTTTGAATGCACAAGCAATGTAGAAGAATTTGAAAAACGTTATGCTTGGGTTAGGGGTTTTTCACAAGTGGAAGATCAAAGATATAGTTTTTCTTGGAGATTCTAAGTAGTGGTGAGTTAGGGAAAGAATAAATGTCGAACTAAGAACCCTCATATGAGACACTATATGTATTGGGTATAGAATTTGATTGACAATTTATTAATTTCTATTAACATCATTATCATACCTAGAAGACCAAACCAACAATTTGATACATTGGAAATTTCTACTTCCTTAGTCATGCTCCCAAATCTTAATCATATGCACTATTAAGTAGAGATTACACATCAACCATCCATTCCAAATAATAAAGCAATGGTGGGTTTTTCAAGATTATAAACAAATTCAAAGATTCATGAGTACCATTGATTAATTTGTAGGAATTGATATTGATATTTCTTGTGTTTATGGAGAGGATGAATCACTTGAGAAAAAAACAGGCATCAAGATACCATAGGTGGACATCAAGTTATTTAGCTAAACACCAATAACATAACATTCCTAGAGAAATCATTCCTTTAGATAAAAAACAATTATCATAATGATGTAGCTATCCATGAAGGATTCTTTGCAGCAACAACCTAATGAAGTGGAATGTTATAATTTGGGAACAAAATTGGATCCCAAGATTGTGAAAATGTCCAAGTTTCTATACATCAAAGAAAAGGAGAAATATGTCAAATTTTTATGGGAGTTTAGAGATGTTTTTGCATGCAATAATGAAGATCTAAATACATGTGATACCATCTTCATAAAACACCATATTTATCTCCAACTAAATTCTTATCCCTTTAGAAAAATAGAGGCCAATTAACCCTCTCCTTGAGCCTCTCATTGAAAAAGAAATCAAGAAACTCCTTAATGACAAAAATATTACTTCAATAGGTTATTCTACTTTGGTAGATAATTTGGTTCTTATATAAAATATGAATGGGAAAATAAGACTCTATGAGGAGTTTAGAAATCTGAATTGGGCTTCTTCCAAGGGTAATTACCCTTTACCCAAGATAGACCAAATGTTGGAAAAAGTGGTAGGCTTAGAAAGAATTCCGATAATGGTTGGATTCCATGGTTACAACTAAATCTTTGTATCAAATTAAGGAAAACATAGGACCACGTTCTCACCCCTTGGGAAACTTTCATGTATCTAAAAGTGTCATTTGGGTTTATGAATGTTAGTACAACCTTTCAAAGAACAATGGATTTTACCTTCATTGATGAAAAATACAAGTTCATTGTAATTTACTTATATGACCATATTCTCAAAGAACCATGTTCAGCATCCAAATCATTTAAGGAATGTGTTTACAGTAGTGAGTTTGGAATTTCTTTGAATCTCAGGTAGCCTCTATTTGGTATGACTAAGGAAAATTTGTTGGGGAACATTGTTTCTAAAATAGTTAATATTGATCCAAAAAGGGTATTAGCAATCAAAACAAACCCTCTACCATGAAATAAGAAAGCACTTTAGTCCTTTGGAAAGATTAAATTTCTTAGAATATTCCATCATGAGCCAAAAAATTCACTATCCCTCACATAAGAAAGAGATAAGTGCCCAAAATATATTTTCCATAGAAAAAATAATATTTAATAAGGATTCATGATATAATGATGATTGGAAGGTAGTCAAGAAAACTCCTTATATAGTTCCCAAGAGACATGCCCATGCTAAGGGACTCAACCTTAAGCCATAACAATTATTGTCTTTAATTAAAGCTTCATTTGACTATTAATATGAATAGTTTGTACAAGAATTTAATAAAAAAAGGAGATTTGTGTATGCATCATCCACATTAATATCTCAAAAAAAAGAAAAAGGGTGTGGGTTGGCCTAGGCCAAGACACCCTCAAACTAGATGCCAAAACCAAAATACATGATTTGGCTTAAGCCAAAACACCTAGAGCTATAAATTCATAAACCATCTAACACCAAATAACTAGTACATCAAAAGACAAGGGGTAAGATCTCAATAAAAAATCACTAAGAATCAACCATGCATGATGTTATTCATTGTATAATTTTGTTCATGATTATCCAAGGAAGGGCCCATATAGAAGTTAGGGGATCAAAATCAACATGTTACACATGCTCCCATCCATCACTGAGAGGACCTGAGGTCTTGGGTCCTTTGGAAATGGCCAAGGACAAAGTTGAAAAGAGTTTTTCATTGAGCGACGACATTCATGGAAAAATCCTCCCACACTCATGTAACTATCTACCATCCTAGTGGTGGGGCCTATAATCCATTTTATGTGAGCCTGCAAAGGCAATATGAGAAGGAATGTATGTATCTCTACTCATATTATAGGAGGGGGGAAACCCAATAGTATAGAAGTTTTTTGATATTCTCCATATTAACTTGAGAATTTTGAACATGTATATTTATTTGCAAGGACATGCTTACACCCATTAGAGTCCCATCATACCATGAAAATATTTGTGAAAAGAAAATAAAATTAAAAGAAACATCATTGCATCTCTTCCATAGACAAACTCACTTCAACCCTAAACAACATCCACAAAGAGTGAAACTCAATAGCCCAATGCAATTTGTCACCTTCCAAAGAAACCTTCTAGGAGAGGGAGGTAGGGACATATTGTTGACTTAAAGAATTGGCCTGTGCTTAGGAAAACTTGGTTGAAGGGAAAAATAGAAAATGTATTCCTAATGGTTTTGGCTCAACCACATTGTGGATATCATGGGTTCTACACACATAGGCATAATAGTATTTTATCTACAAAGAGAAACCTTATAATTAGACACCATGTAAATACTTATCTCTTGAGTTCTAACACTAGTTCCTAGATGTTGTGAAGTTGGAAACCAGGTATTTTGTCGAGATTTCAAGTGCCATAATTTGTTCAAATTACCTTCAAGGAATAACTTATAGAAAATTGACTTGTAGCCCATGGCCAACCTATATATTGTAAATGTTGTGTTGGCATTAGGAGGCCAATATTATGCATGATCTCATAAAGGATGAGGCCCTAAGTGTGTTCCTAAATGCATATATCCATATTTTCCATGTTGAATTTTTTTTTGAGCTTTGTCAAAGAGATCTAGTTCCACATCAGATAGTCAAAAATATCATTGGTTGAATGGATTCCCTTTATAAAAACCTTAAGGAAAAGAACCAAGAAGATTCAATTGTGGAATTTCCTTCAAACCTAAAAATAGATCACCATTAGAGGCAAATAGTGTTGAAGGAAAGGTCAATCTAGAGAGAAATCTCCTTCCAGGAGAGACAAGGTTTAATAACCTCCAAATATTTCCATATACGTTGCAGAACAAATGTGCCAACAACTTTAACATGAGAGGGAGTGAGCAAAAGGGTTTGAAATGAGACCCCTTACCAATATACTTTTCAATGTAGAAGGCCTTATTTAGTTTGAGGTTGAAGCAAGAACTTACAATATTCTTTCCCATTCATAGCTCAAATCATCCACTTAGTGAACAATGTTTGCACTTGCAGGTAGGTTTTAATGATACCTAGACTTAAAAATTCTTGAAAAGTGAAATAAAAATCCTATTTTTTTTATGTGGAACCCCATAATTTTTTCTATCTTAGTTGGAGAAATTTTATGAGAGCCTTCTCCATCTTTGAATAGGTCATGTTAGATGTAACCTAATAGTAGGAATAATTAACATAAGTTGCATCTTACACTTTAGCATAGATATGGAATTTTGTTGTCGAGGCTAAGGGTTTGTTTTAATCCACTTATCAATTTTCTTCTCCACCCTCTATACAAAAACCTCCCACAAGGTCTCGAGGAAAAGCCTCAAGGGAAAAATGGATATGCATAAACTTAAATATTTGGCCCTATTGGATCTAGGACCAATTTTACGAGGCCATCATGAAAGGCATAGGTTGTTGAATCTATATGCAATATTGTGTCTTGTTCCTTTGATTGTTTCACCTTAAGGTCACACGAAATGTGTCTAAACACTCCATAGTATGAACCCACAAAGGTTGGTCCTTCATAATCATTAAGAAGGAGTCATTGGTGAAATTCCCATTGACCAATTTCCAATCCTTGAGGAGAGGTATCCCATGTTCGACAACACAGGTATTCCAACAGAGGACGAACACCTTCAGTAACCACTCACATAACCAGATCAAAGATCAACACACCGATTTTTTCACGTGGTAAAACCCCTACAGGGAAACATCCACGGCCCCAGCCAACGCGGCTACTTGGAGCAGTTTATTAATGCAAAGAAAAAGATTACAGAGAGATTTTACAAGAGAGTTTCTCACAATCGATCATCGGCAAATGACC
>ML788991.1:665076-724626 GCA_009831015.1 Picea engelmannii
TCGGATTTCCTAACTACAAATGCATACTAATGCATACTAAAGAAACACACTTTTACCTAACGACATATTAGACCAAGTAGATCTTAACTAACTCCTAAGTGTCTAAATATCCTAACATCCCATGAATCATGCTCAGGTTGGATTTATAGAACATTAAATAGTTAAGAGATTCCAAAAACAAGACATATAACATCAAATCCAAGGGACAACCTTGTGTGATCAACCGAAAAATCCCAACTCGCTTGAAATTTCTTCTATTGATGGACAAATAGACCAACACATCTACAAATAGGGTTTCTACATTGTTAAATTATGTAATTGGGACAAAACCCTAAGGATTTGAGAATATCAAGGATGGAAGGTTATTCCACTAGTTTGTAGTATTTTTCAAAGTCAATTATGATGAATAAGGTGTTGAAGCCAAAATACCAAGCCCATTCCATGCCATCCCAAACTGCAATTACATTATCCACCATATACCACCCCTAAATAAAACCTATATGTTTCAAGCATATGATATTAGGAAGAATATGCTTGATGCACTAGGTTAGTGCCTTGCCCATAATTTTATAAGACATGTTAAGCATAGTGACTGGCCTCAAACTAGTAATCAATGTCTTTAGAGAAAATTTGGGGTCTAAAATGGGCCTCATAAGAAAAAAAATTGTCGATGAGTTGGAATTCACCTCTTAACTCTACACTAACCCAACTTAGTTGGCCACTATCATGAATGAGACAATAAATTTTAACCTTCGCTAAATAACACCTCTAACTTATTGTGATGTGGCATATACTTAGTGTGACATGGCATATGCTTTTACTATTTTACTATTTTCCTTAGGAGGCCATTTTAGACCCAAACTGTACTTTAATGATAGTCTCCTACCTTATGGATGAACTTGATGAAACCCTAGTTAATCATTGCTCCTAGATCATTGTTCCTAAGGGATTCTTCCTATACATGTAATAGGTTCGACCCAATAATGTCCCTCGTGGTTTTGTAAATTCATAGGGGAATAAATTAAGATCAAACACCTTATCATTAGCCATTTAATGGAGGGTTATATTGATCTCATCAAGAGACAAACCTAGGTCATAGGCTCTTTTTTTCTCCTCAAAGAGAAAACATGGGATTAAGTCCAAACAATTCTTTGTGGTGGCATGTCTTTCAACAATAATACCTTAAGTTTGGAATACCGATATCCTCTTGGCTTATGGTTCATCCCAAAGTAGTTTTAAAAGAAAATATATTCTCATTGGCCTCCTTAATGGAAATCATTTAAATAAGTATTTGGTGGTTCTTTCACCAATTTTGAGCAAATGAGTTTGTGCTCTCAATCAAGGACCTCTGGCTTAAAGAGTCTCATCCAACTGAAATAAATGGTTGAATCTCATTTTGTGAGTTTACTTTTATTCGTCATTAGGGGTCCACTACAAACCTTGCATGATTTCATCTAGTTCATCATAGATTTATGAGGTGATTCATGCTAGATATTATCAATTTGTCACCCATAGTCCCTTAGAAACAAAACAATTATGGAAATGGTGTCTTCCTACTAGAGTAGCTAGTTAGAGTCCCGGTGTGGTTGGGGCATTAGGTGCTATGTAGTTCGAATGCAACCTAATTATCTCAGGATTTGAAAGTGAGAGACATTCATGATATACCAAGTTCTTAGTAAACACATATTTTACCACAAGAGATAGAAAACCAAATAGGCAAGTTGTCTAGCAGTTTAGCTCTTTCCTTATCATGGATAAGCCAACCTCCATTGGAGTCAAAATAAAATAAGATAATAACTCTATTGAATTGATGGTAAATCCTCTTTTGATCCTTTCTAAAATTATTCTAATTGAACCAAAACTACATCAAAGTCTTGCAGATGATTTCGGTTCGGGTCATAGAGACCCTAACTGGCCTTCAAAGAAACCACAACTCTTTTTATCCAATTCGCAAGTGAGTAGTTAGTTCCCTTTCTTTATTTTCTTAGCATTATACCATGTTGAAATCCCCACAAATGAGCCATGGGGTATCATGATGTATTTCACCGTCTATCAAACCCCAAAAGGTTTCATAGTTCCCTTAATCATTTGTAGCATTAATGTTGGACAAGTGTAGGATGTGGTTGTCAATATTAAGAAACATCTAGAGTAGCCTTTGTGAAGGGTTACTCACCTAGTCAATAACAAAACTATATAAGTGAGTGGAAACAACCATAGAAATACCCCATTTTCCTTCAGCATGATCATTATAGTAAATACATCGTACTCCAAGACAAATAACATTTAGATCCATATGCATCATAAAGGCCAATGATTTTGACTTCTTGTAAGTGGAGAATATATGTCCCACTAATCAAATTCGACAAGCGATGGAAAGCATGTTTTCTTCCAATATCACATAAGCCCTAGATATTTCATGATGTCACTTTCATTAGAAACCATTTACATCATGCATCTCTCGCTCACTATCTTTGAGGTATTGAATAGCACCAAAAAGGTTATTTTAAAAATTCAATGGCCATAGCAGATAATCCCAAAGGTAATTTATTTTGTTTGTTTAGTTGGACATCATAATTATTTATAACTTCCCTCCCTTGAGCTTTCATGAGCTTCTATGGAGAGAAAATCCTACAATTACTAGTCTCATGTTGGTACAAGTAAGAAGAAGTGTTACTAGCTATAGTAGTTGGCAATCAACTAGGTCCAGTTGTGGCTAGATCTTTAGAGGTCAAGGATTTTGGGATTTTACTTTTATTTGCCTGGCATTTTTTTTCTTCATTGCCTCCTAAGGCCAACCATATTCACCCACATTTGATGACTAGGAAATTTTAGTATCTAGGGGGATCTATGTGGGTTGGGTTAATAAAAAATATTCTTGTGAGATGAGTAGATAATCATGGATATAGTTATCCAATCTTTTACATTGAAAACATGTGTTAGTAAAATTGATCTAGTGAACTAGTTATCAATTAAGCTTGTCCCTACCTAGATGAACACAAATTCATTAAGGTACTTCAAAAATTTCACCTTAATGCAAACTTAGTGATGGGGTATAGGGTCAAACAACTATTCAATTTCATGAAAAATGAAATCCCCTAATGGGGCATAAATATGCTCTAGTGCTAGCCATAATTTCCTTTGCAGGCTAGGAAAGACAATTGAGTGCCATTATCAATCGAAAAGTCGTGAAGTTGGATAGAAAATGAAACTAGGTATTCTTGCAAACCCAAACACCTCAATGCAATATTTACATCACATGAACTAAGTCATTAATAAGTATGGGTGAAATTACAACCTTTTGACTCCCATGTCTCCCTAATCCATCCTTAGATAACATCCTCAAGAGGCACCCTCTCGCGAAATTACCCCAAAATGGAGCATAAACTATCATATTTATAGTCAAAAAAATCAAAATCACGAGGAGGGCCATTACCTCATGATACACCTTTGAAATGAATTTTTGAGGAGTCATGGCTGCCATGACCACTCTATGGACTAGTTGTATATATAAATAGAATAATGGTGTTTTCAAGCAATGAAGATCCCATAGTTCCCTCACACACCTTAGAACCAAATGATTGTGTCCTTATAGGCTAGCTAGTCCAATTCAATGTGAAAAGGTAAGGCAATAACTCTACAACATCCTCAAAAGATTATAATCCTTTAGGCAGTGGAAAACCTAGCTCTAAAAGTATATCTAATCTAATTTATGTTCATTACAAGTCTATTTCCAACTTCGTAGAAAAGACAAAGGAGATTACCATCATGCTAAGAAAGGGGAGTGATATTGAATGGACTAATCCAGTAAGGACATATTTTGAATCCATCAAAGAGGCTTTGGGAAAGCATCCATTTTAGCTATTCCAAATTACAACAAAGATTTTTAATTTTCCCATTTCCTTCTAAACATACAATGGTTATTATCTTGTTGAAAAATAATGAGCAAGGATATGGACAACCCATCACATTTTCTAGTAAATATCTCTAAGATGTTGAACTTAAGTATAGTATCATGGAAAAATAGAATTATGTTTTGGTAAAATCCCTCAAAAACTTTAGAGACTACATTCTACATAATTTTAAGATCATTGCATGTGTGCAATAGAACATAGTTTTAAAAAAAATCCAATAAGTTTATGATGGAAGGAGATGTTGATGGATTGCAAAGGCTCAAGAATATTAAATGAAAATTAAACCTACAAATTGGTCAATGAACAAGCAGTAGAAAATATAATGGCTGAAATTAACCTTCATGTTGTTGGGATAAACTAGATTGAGGATGAATAGCAAGTTGAAGACAATCAATGAGAAGAATTGGAATACATAATTAAACTTAGCTATATTTACTCTTCATGGTAGAAGGACACAATTTACTATATGCTAAATGTAAGATGTCCTTGTGGTTTGGATAAGTCCTAAATAAGGTCTTCGAAGCTTGAAGTAATCAAGCATTTGCATAGTGCATGGATATTTTTACTAGAAGCTAGATTCTAATTGTGTACTATGAAATTGTATGAAAGAAGATGAGACTGAGAAAAAAAGCATTAAATGCACAAAGGTATTTGTGGGGGACAATATGCTACCAAAGACACTACACACAAAATTCTCAGTTTTAGATATTATTGTGAATGTCAATTTGTAGAAGTAAATAAAACAATTAGGGGACATGTGTAGAATGTCAATTATTGTCTAGAAACAAAAAGTACATGCACTTCCCATGAATCTAGTTAAAGTTGAGGATTCATTTCAGCAATAAGGATTGGATTGCAATCGTGAAATTCATCCTCATTACAATGGACAACACAAACGAATTCTGACTATCACTATGAGAGTATCCATTTTTGCAATTATTTTTAAGTTTTTGGAAAGAGAATATTTTGTCAAGTTTGGGTGTCCTTTGAAAAAAATATTTTGTCCAAGTTTGGTTGTCCTTTGAAAATTATTGTTGATAATGCTCTATTTTTTTTATCTCTTCATATGATAAGTTTTTGTCACAAATAAAATATCATTCTTGGGAACTCAACAAACTATTATCCTTGAAAGAATGAGTCGGTGAGGTCTTCCAATACAAATTTAATGAATATTACCAAGAAGACTTCGGCAAAGAATAAAAGAGCTTGGGACTCACACTTAAGGTATGCTTTATGGATAGACAAGATCCACACACAAAATTTACTACTAAATCCTTTTTCAAAGTGTATATGGTGTCGATTAAGTTCTTCCTTTACAATGGGGAATTTCAGTTATGAAATTGTTGTAGGAAATGGTCAAAGAAGTAGAGAGTAATTGGAGAAGGGTTTACCATTTGATGGAAGTATTGGAGTAGAGAAATCACGTGTACATCAAAGCCAAATGAAACGAGCCTTTAATAANATGGGGAATTTCAGTTATGAAATTGTTGTAGGAAATGGTCAAAGAAGTAGAGAGTAATTGGAGAAGGGTTTACCATTTGATGGAAGTATTGGAGTAGAGAAATCACGTGTACATCAAAGCCAAATGAAACGAGCCTTTAATAAGAAGTCTAGAGAAAGGATCTTGAATGAAGGAGCCTTTAATGTGGAATAACATATTAGAATACCCAAATAAACATGGGAAAGTTTATCGTCTTGGGTCAAGTCCATTTATTATTCATTAAGTTGTGAGAAACAACTCTTTCAAGCATATCAATGTCGAAAGAAAGAAATTAGATTTTCCAATTAATGGAAAACATTTAAAACATTGCATATCTTAAGAATAACTTGTATCGAGCCCTTGTACATTGTGTATTAGGATTTTAAGTAAGTATAGTTATGGATTTAAATAATTGTACATTGTGTATTAGGATTTTAAGTAAGTATAGTTATGGGTTTAAATAATTGTGTTGTGGGTATTTTTTTTTCATTTTTGTTTTCTTTAACAATCATGAAGAATCATTAACTCTTGTGCAATGGATAAGGCTCTAATTTATATGGGTTTAATATTCTGGTGCTCTTGTCAAAAGAAACATCCTTTCTTTTCAAGCAAATCCTTGATTGAGGAAATTGGTGTTTATGGCTATATTTGGAGAAAAACCAATGGCTTGTCAACTAGCAGTAGAAGAGCATGTTCAATATTTTAGTTGGCTTGTCAACTAGCAGTGGAAGAGCATGTTCAATATTTTAGTTTTTTCTCTAAGATTAAACAACACCCATATCACTTTTCAAAAGTTATTGGTGGAACTATAAAGGTTGTATATCCTTAGGTTTTAAGTGCACTAGGGTGAGATCTTGGTGGTCATTGGATCATCTTTAAACTAATGATTCTTATTCCTTGTCAAGATTCATATTGCAAATTTGAGGTAAAGGCACCCAAAAACTCACGTATTGTTGGACCTAACAAGATCAACAGGTGTACCAAAATATCTTGGCAGGTTGGTGCCTTGTGCATCATGTTACTGCAAGTAACACTCCATTGTTTGTTGAGCAGTCTTTTCAGTGATTGATGCATTCCATTAGGACCATCTATCTACATGAATCCAATGGTGGGTTGTGGGTTGGTTTATTAAGGGTCGATGTAGTTTAAACATTTTACATTCTAGTTTTTGGTCAAAAATTATTGAAATTGTAAATTTGAGTTGTTGGGAATGTATAATCCAAGTGCTTTAGAGGTTTCCAGGACACTAATTTTGTTTATGTATTCAAAAAACAAATTTAAAAAATATGATTTCATCAAGAGTTGTATAACCAAATTCCAATAATAGTTGCTTGAAAAAAACAAAAGTAGAATGTTTAGACTAGGTCATTGAAAAACTATCACACCAAAGGAACTCCAAATCTCACCCACAATCTAAACAAAGTCATTAATTTCCATAATTAAAACACTATGGTATCTAGCAGTTATGATATTTGAGTGGTCAGGTCAAGAAAAAAGGGGCCAGCAGTTAAAAGCTAAGCAATCTAGTGTAGTAATTGAGAGTAGCTCTGGAATTTGATGGATAAATTGCCCATCATGAAGCAATTTAGCCGTCAAATGTCATCAACACTTCAAATTATTTGTTATTAAACAGCTTTGAAATATGTAAAATGTTTAACCATTTAATTATAAACGGACAACATTTATTTGAAAATCCAAACTTAATTGGAAGTAGACTATGAAACAATTAAAACGCCCATTTACAAAAATATTGGTGAAATTTACAATAATATTGGTGAAATTGGGCAAACAAAAAATTTTGCAATATAATTCATTTGTTGTTTAAATTGTAATTATAACAATTTAACTGAATTCATAAGCCATGAATAATATTAAGACTACAATTTTGAAATGCACAAATTGCAAATTTGGGAGTATTGCAATTTTAGCTGCCGAAATTGAACAACATCCTTCTGAAAATGACACCGGAAATGGGGTAATCTAGTTGTAGATTAGTCCACACCTATTTCTTCTAAGATCTGAGACTTCAGTCTGGAAAGTTGAATAGTTATTTGTTTAGAGTTAATCCAATGGCAATCTGATTTGTGGAGAATTATTTGAGCCACATGACTTTCACATCCCACCTATAACTACTTTGTGGCATGTGGTGAGCACCATTTGTAGTGTCAACAAAAGTCATATCAACAAGGAAGAGGGGTCCACATATGTAAATTTTACACATGGAGGATATTCATATTGACCAATGGATCACTTCTTCAATTCACAATGTGCAATCTACATCAATGCTACCTTTTGGTTCATACTACCCTTCTGATCAAATTAAAGGTTAATAAGATATCTTCAAGAAACGATAACATATGTAGCTCGTTGCAAGTGTCACCAGCATCAGAATTCACCACCTAACTTATCTAGCTTGTCAAGTAAGTAAACTATAATCCAATTCCTTTTCAAAATACCATTGTTTAAATTGTAATGGACCCTTTTGTGACAACCACTAAACTCAAGGACCAAGACTTATTATATGAGTGGTATGAAATTGTTGAGCCTTTGTCTAAGATAGATAAGGATGGAAACCTACACTTTCCTACTTTAAGCAAATTTATAATCTTTCCATTAAGGTCCAAACCCTGTAAATATTGGGAGAGTGGCCTAGAGCATGTTGTGGTCCCTATCATTTCTTGAGTACATAGAACTATGTGCCAATTAATATGATGCTACCCATAAGGTTGTAATGTTTCACAATGGAACTATGGTTGTCTTCTCCATGGACCATAGAAAATATGTTGTGCCTTTTTAAAGGATAAATTGTGTTAAATATCAATGTATGGTGTAATAGGTATAGGAATATGGAAGGCAATATAAAGTGGTATTATTTTGAATATTTCTTGATAAGAACCAACAAATCCCTTAAACATACCCACTTTATAAGGTTAGTATTTCCACCAATTAGATTGAGGAATTGATTTTGATGTTATCACTAGTTTTGGAAAAATGGATATCGATGCAATAGTTAAACCCTACATTTTTCAATTTTCTTTCGATTCAATGTATGGTGTTTATGCTATATTTAAGTACTTTGATTACCTCATTGAGTTAATCCAATTATAGGTAGCAAAGTTCATCTAGTCCCATTACTTCAAATGTTACTCATACATGGTTTACCTTATGCTTTACCATCAAGCAATCAATTTCAAGATGTGAAACTTGAGAGATTGGATTCTAAAAATAAATCTAACCATGTGATAGAAAGGACCTATATGGAGAAAATAAACGATGTCATAACAGGTTATAAGTATTTTTTTCAATAAATTTATATGTAAAAGATATCAGATTATCACGGGGATTATCCACCTAGAATTCCATAAGTATGCAAGGATGTCTTGTGATTTGATGAAGACATAAAAAGAGGAGATTGGTTTATGTTTGAGGAATACACTATGGTTAGAGCATGTGGCTTTGAAACTTCACCCTATAAACTAGTTAAAGTTTTGAAACCTAGAATCTTTTCTTTGAAATGTGTAAAATAAATGCATCATGTTGACTTAAATTTTTTTATGGAAGAAACAAAAAGGCCTATATTCCACCTCCTTCTGTTCTCGTCAATTATTATTTCCTAAATAGGAAGAGATGACGATAAGTTTGGTGAAATTTTGTCCATATAGAGTGTGGAGCGAGACTTTGAATGACCTTACAACCCCCATGGAATCATTAGTGCAAAGAGGGATTTGTATATATGTACCTTTGATAATGTTTCAAGACCTTAAATGGAAATTCTATCCAATAAATATAGCCAAGAAGAAACACAACAAACAAAGTCAAAAGACATTGTTGCTCAAAATCACCAGAGCAAAGTGAGAGGGAAGAACTTAGATAGCTAAATGCACTAAAATCTATATAGACAAGATAAATACCCCATCCTTAAAATGGGGAAAGATAACATTCAAGTCCCATTGGAAAAAGAGACAACATCTACATAACGAAGGATGGTACAAAAATAAATGAGGCCTTAATGGATAATGAGGAAATACCTTGGAATGAATAAGGAAAATTTTGGATATATCGATGCATATCATGATACATTCTCATATATGTGGGATAAGGAGCACAACGAGGATCAAATTGAATTGTTGGAAAGAGTGATGAATCAATGATTTTAATAATAGTTATTATGGTGTTGAAAATCATGAGGAAAAATATAATTCAAGGAAAACTAAATCCCATGAAACTATGGTTGAGAAATCAAGAAAGTAGAAATTTATTCCTAAAGGTTTTCTTATAATATAAAAATGGGATATGAAGGAGGAGGTTTGGGAAAAGAAGGAAAATAAACTTGATTGTTTATAAATCCACTCACACGTACTCAAAGGAAAGGCTTAGGCTTTGGGTACCCATAAAATTTATCAAGAGAAAAATAATTGGAGACTACCATTAATCCTTCTCGGCATAAGATAGCTCACCAACCTTTGGGGGAGGGTCAAGAACAATCAAGCTCCACCCAAAACAATGCTTGTCTACTATTGTTGGAGGTGGTCAACCACTAGAAAGATATAGGGATGGAGACAAGAATAAAAAGGAATAAGATGATAATGGATCCAAGAAGAGGGGAGTTGATGGCCTATAGGATGACCCAAATGATAAGAAATCCAAAAGGAAAATGAAGAAAGGCATAGAAAAATGTGCCATCCTCCATCTTCTTGTACTTCTTCTCATGGTTTTCCTTCTCTTATCCTTATTCCACATTTTGCATTTGAAGCATTTTTCTATCAATCCTCTTCTGTTACATTATAATTATTTTCTCCCTCCAAGGAAAGTTTCACATGGAATTCCTTTTCCCCACCTTCAACCCCACCAACCTTGACCTTTTTTCTTTAATTTCGTTACCCATCATCCCTTTTTCTTCAATGAGAAACCCATTCACTCCAATCACTCCACCTCTGCTTTCCTTTTCCTCACTAACAATGCCCTAAGCTCAATTTTTTGCCTAGACACTATGACAACCTTAGCATGAATAAGAGTATTATATTGGATGCAGTGAAAAGAGGGATAGCAATACAAAATGTAAGCAATGGAGTAAGACTAAAACATTCACTTTTGATCCAACACAAACAAGACTTTTAGAAATAATGGATCAAGTTGGTGGAAAAGTGTATATCACGACTATGAATCCCAAGGTGAGCAAGCCATAAACTAGAGGTTTCCACAAGATCATATATCATTGTGGTGTCAATTGACTTGAGTCAAGGATTGAAAAATGATCGTATTCAATTATAATGAGAAAATGTTGAGGGAGTATATTATGGATGTGAGAAAAGTTTTGTGAAGTTTCTAAATTACACAACCAAATCAATAAATTGTAAAATGATTTGAAAATTGAGAAATCTAAATTTAAATCCAAGGAGAATATAATAAAAGATTTGAAGTCCAAGAAGGGGAAAGATCCAACAATGGTTACTAAKAAAGKCTTTGATATTGTATCCTAGGATCCTTGTAGTATGGAAATAAATCCCTTTTACCAAACTACAAAACCTTGGAGAAACAATTMAARACACTATAGAAGGACCTACAAATTCCATAGTTTAAATCCTTAAGMAAGACTAACCAAATCCTCTTTTCTAAGGGGAAAATTAAGGAAAATAATGTTGAATGCAATTTTCTAAAGGAGAAAAGTGACAAATTTTGAAGTCAAGGCACAATGAGAAGCATAAAAAAATGTTACAATATTGAAATAAGTTGAACAACTAAAATTTGTAGAGTAGAAGATAAAGCAAGGAGTCATGGGAAGAAATAAGTAATCAATTACAAAGCTTCTTGGGATAAAGTGAAGGCATCCTTGATTTTAATCAAGTCTTATTTACAGTACATGGACTAAATGTTTGAGCAAATAGATATTGGCCAAGTTAAGAAAGATATTTTTCTCAAATTCCCCACTACTAGACATATATAGAACATTTATTATAAACTAAGTGATGAAAAGTTACAAGCCTACAGTAATAATGACAAAACCATTAATGCAATGGAAGCTACATGGTGAGCTAAAGAATTACACCAATTATGAGTTGTTGAATCCATTAAATTATACTTAAATTATCAAATAGGGTGTATAAGTTTTTGAAATGTTGTTCCCCATTTATGAAACCCTCAATAAATGTCATTGAATTAATTCTACAATACTAAATATATTTTTTGTATAATTAAATGCTACTAGATGAATCTAACAATTGTAATTAATTTATCATATTCAATGGTTTAAGTATTTTGTAGCTTAAGTCATCTAGGGCACAAATTTCCCTTTGGCTCTCCAAACTCAAGGTTGCAGAATTCCCTTATACTCATAAATCAAAATACAATTCTTGAAAGTAAAGCATCAACGAAGCAATAAATAAATGTTACATGAAGTAAATCTCAGTGTTACAGAAAACATGGACTAATTATATAGCACTCTTAAAAAAATAGTATTTCCCCGACCAACCACATGATAGTGGCATGCTAGCAAGAGAAATTCCACAAGAAATACAATGAACAAACTAACTATTGAAATGAGACATAAAACAATTTCTCAATGGCCCATGAGGACATAAAATGTTGGACTAAATAATTATAAAACATGTAGTTAAGAAATGTAAATACAATCACACAACATACATAGAGAGGTGCATTCACCAGTAACCCTCTTCAAGTGGGATGAATTAAAGAGAACTAATGAATCCATGTAATGAACTTTAACTTAACTCTATAATAAAAAAATTATTTCATTAACATAATGTTCTTCAAAATTACAACTCACAATTATAGCCCTAGCTATGGAGAATCCAGAATCTAACCAAAATTGAGTTGTAAATGGAAACATTTATACCAAGGAGTTCTTGGATCCCACAAGGTGGATTCTAGGGAGTTCTTAGATCCCTCAAGGTATATTCTACGGAGTTACAAGACTCCCCCCAATTGATTTTCCTCCAAGAATCACCAACTTACTCACAATAGTCAACTATCATATTGGTGGGATACTAAGGAAACAAATTTTTGGGCACATTGCCCTTCTTGGTTAACCGAATCGATGGGATACTAGGGAGGTGAATCTATAGTCCCATCTCTCTTCTTGGTAGGTTTGAGGTTGCAGGTCAAGTCCATGTGCCCTATTCACTATTAATTTTTTTTCCACGAGGCTTATGGTATTCAACTAGTTTTATGAGTGTATAAGAGGCTACGAATATGAGAAGATTTTGCAGTCTACTCTATTGTTTGTATTTATAACTTAATAATGCACATGAGTGATGAAAATTTGTTTTTTGCTAGTCAAATAAGTAGATAACCATTCTACAACAATCATGAACTCCATAGCAAGAAAAGTATAACATTCATGGTTCATCAATAAGCCTAGTAATAACACATTATTCATCAAGCATACATGCAAATTCAAATATTTCATCACAAAATCCCATTAAACACTGCCAATTTAACCAACTACAAGTAATTAATTAAGAAATTGTAAATGGATACAAAATTGGTTAGTTCAACAAATATTGTGATCATGGGTGGCAAGGCTTAGGGTTTTCAAGATAAATATGCATAAAAAGTTGAAAAAAATGTGCCAATTTTGGGGCTCATCACCACATCCATTATCTAAAAGAACACCATTGTTTAAAGTTCTAAAAACAAATTCCAAGGGTGTTGAAGGGAGGTAAATAATTTGTTTGATAAGGTTAATATTTTGATGGATCAGGGTTTTTCACACCCTAGGATGAGAAGGGAAGGTTGGTCTCAGTGGTCATTCATCTCAAAGAGTTAGATGAAAAATTGACGAGATTGACAAGTGGAAGAAGGTACCAACCTAAAACAAGTTTTGAAGATAATTGTGCCACCTATCAGTTTACACAATACCATCTAGAATTCAATGAGATTTTGACCTCTAGTTTCATATAAATCAATGGTTGAATTATAGATAATGCAACATAGGATGAATATAATCAAGATGATTGTTCATGATGCCTAGGACTAATATCTCTATGGTTCAACAAACATATTATCAATCAATATGGAAGTAGGTTTGAGCCTGCAACCTCTCCTTTGAAATTAAATGACTCTATGGCATTGTACACTGTGAACACTTCAATAGGGACAAAATGCAATTTTAAAGGAAAATCCAAAATGGACCTCCCTTCTAGTTTTTTGGTTAATGATAGACTTGGTTACATCCTATCCAAGTCTTTAACCTTTTAAGGATCCATTTTACTTCCATGCTTCCCTAAAAGAGAAATGCAGTGTCTTCATTCAAAGAGTCAAAAATATGATTAACAAATGGATCAATAAGACCGTGACTAAGGAATAGAATTTTTTCATTCAAAGGGTTCAAAACATGATTGAAAAATAGATCAACAAGACCATGAATTTGGTTGCAAGATAGAAATATGTACTAAGGTCATGGTTATTACACGTGTAATTTCTCCTCTTATTTGGTTCCAATATCTAGTTCCTATAAGAGGCTAGAAAAAGTCCTTCAAAATTATTATGAGATAATGCAAATGGTGCTAGAGGTTTTCACATAGTTAACTAGAGTTTATGTATCCTATCCATAGAATGGGAGCCATGGGAATCACTAAGACTTTCACTCTAAACTAGACCTTATGTGTCAATTGGGAATAACAAGGAGATCTTCCCTGATAATTTTATGATTAGGTTTTGGCCTTAAGGCCCCTACACCTGAGTGAAATGATTGGATATGGAATATAACAAAGGCCTTAAAAAATACAAGCTTGAATATGGGCACAAGTGGCTTTGTCAAAACCATGTTTTGGATGGTGATCTCAACAATATTTGGAGGCTTAATTATAAATATGAGAGCTGGTTGTTATGGCTTCAAACTGTGTGGAAGCCATTGGTGGATCCAAGGAAGATCCTTTTTACTAATCCTTTATCCTTAAGGGCCTTGTTCTATGTTACAAGTTGATCTAGTTAAGGTTATCTCAAGTAAAATGCTCTATCTGTGGAAAAAATGAAAACTTCAAATATTTGATTTGGTATAGTGAATTTGCTAAATTGAAAGGACTCAGTATCGAAGGTTTGTAGCCAATTCCTCCATCATGTTGTCATTTCCTAGAAAGTTTCCTTATTATGAGATAGGCTTACATCATCCATTAAGTTCAATGCAACATGAAAACTCATTAGAATAGAATTCATGTTTCTTATTTGGAAATGTAGGAGTGAATATCTACCTCATAATACTAAGCCTACAAGTTACTTACCTAGTGTGATGGGTCCCACATTTGTCCAAACCTTCACTTTCACCATTCCCAATGATATAAAGGTAAGCCTCACCATCATGTTGGTTAAAGAGTGAGAGAACAAAGAGATAGATGTCATAGTACCCCCTCTCTCATATTATAATAGAATGATAAGGGTCATTATCTATCCTTACCCATATCTCAGGTGGAGAAGCCACCCAATCCATAATAAGGATATGATGGATAGGAACCCATTAAAACAAACCTTGAGCTTATGAAAGATGTTTGTGAGCAATCCCCTTAAGGACGACGATAACTTACCACCTAATGTGGGCATGGTTCCCTCGACAACTTAATCTATGTTTTTTATATTTTAGACTATTATGGGTATGTGAACTAGCCTTACCAGATTTATTTTTTTAAGTATTGTTGATCTGTGTATTCAATCAATCAGCATGACAAGTTTTTACAAACTAAGAATATTTTTCTTTTTAAACTCCAAATTACTTAGATTGTGGTCATTGTTGTTACACCAATTTATTATGTATAAAATATCATATATGTAAATATTTTGATCATCCTAATTATCAAATAAAGCATTTTATTTAAAAACTAAAAATATTAGTAACAATATAAAAAAAAATCAATCCATCTTATTGGTTTTTATGTTTCTTATACATACATGTTCTTTCATAAATAATTCATTACACAATACCTTTATGGAATTTGGCTACTTGGTTCCATTACTCATCTCCTCATTCTTGTGTAACGTGAAATATTCCGTTGGAGAGCCTTATCTTATCCAATATGCTCTTCATAGATGTTGTTATTTCTACATTACTATTCAGTGAGTATTATCGTTCCACAATTCTTTATTGCAAGTTTGTTGAATTTTGTAATGCCTATTTTATATGATAGCTTAAACCACATAACAAATTCAACCATTAATCGCACTTCCGTTTATGTTTTAAGTTTGGTCATGAACTAAAACTATTGTAATGGGCATTACATATCTAGGGTAGTCTATGTACTAATAGACTACTCTTTACGACATGCTAACTTAGTGGAGTGATGGCATGTAGGCTCCATGCTATTTCTATGCATTTATATGTATAGTAGTGTCTATGTCAAATAAGTGATATAGCTACAATAACTGTGATATAGCTACAAGGTAAAAGAAAAATACATTTTTAGGTCAATTTGTATTCTTTGTTACATGTTTATGTATTATGTAGAATAAATTAATTAGATATTAAAATACAATAAATATTTTTTTTTATGTAATATGTTTTTTTAGAAATTCATCAAATATTTTATATCATTTCAAAAATGATATCCAAAATAAACTAGATTTTATAGAAATTTGAAACTTTGTCATATCATTTATGAAAATAAAACTTAAATAAGAAAATAAAACTTACTTAAGAAAACTAATATAAATAAATTCTTAAAAATATCATGAATATGAAGTTCAAACATATTACAACCTTCAAAAATGTTTTCTTACAAATTGATTGATTTCCCAATAATTTCAATGTTTCATACAGTGCAAACCCTTCTCAATATAATACTTAACTATATATAATTGGATTTTCATGATATAAGAGCCTTATCTATATATATATAATTGGATTTTCATGATACTAAATTGATTTTGGAATTTCTTTAATTCAATATTTTTCTTAAATTATTGAGTTGATGTCAATGCCTTCCAAACATAAAACTTCCATATATAAGTTATTTTTTATGTTTAAAGTTGTCTACATTTTTTTTGCAAACCTTCCAAAGGTCATATTATGTAGTTTTGGGGGGCTTACATACCCTCAAGGATCATTTATTAAGGCTACAAGTCTTGTTTGGACAGGCTTGTAATCAGAACCTTGTATTAATTTTTCAATTCACTCACACGAATATGAGCGTGCATGTGGTAGTTGACATACTATACTATTTATGTGTAAGGCATGACAGAGGGAATCAGGTGATAAACCTATTATGACATCTTCAGTTTTGCATGTACTAGCATACCTTTTGAATGGACAAATGAAATGTTGCAGAGAATAGGGAGAGGCTTTTCTAATTTTATTTTGGAGTCACCATGTTTTCATAGGATGAAATATTTGTTTGAGAAGAAAAACATAGCATGTTCTCACTAGGAATATAATGTTATGTTTATCTTGTAAATGAGTATGAATGAAATAGATGTTAGGATGCTTATAGAACATGAGTGGGGTTTGAAGGTTTTTATATGAATGTGATTGCGGCGAGAAGGGGATTTGAATCAAGGTTAAGATGCTTGGTTATGGAATTGATTTACTGACAACTAGATTAATGAGGTTCAAATCTAGAGTTTAACCTTAAAAAGAAACAAGATATACCTGAATCCATATCTCTTAATGGTTTCATTACCATCCAATGCCAAAATAATGGGATAAATTGAGCTAATAGTTTGGTTCCAATGAAATTTTTTGTTCAATGTATTGCACTCTTGACACAACCCTTGCTTTCCAAGATGCATTAAAATATCATGAGTAAACTAAAGGACAAGGAGTTTCTAATTCACGACTAGAGTTTCAAGGTATTGAGAGATGGGTATGAGCAGCGCTTGAAAGGGCATCCACTGAAGAATCCAAGAGCTACTCAGAAAATAGATTTGAATGAAAATACAATTGATTTGGGTTAGCATTGGCAAAGATCGAAATGTTCAACATTAAAATGAGCATTAGCATAATGGTTACAAGTTTTTGAATCACATGGATTAGTGCACAAAGGTAAGAGGAGTATTTTTTGCATGGTGGGTCCCTCAATGATTTGTATTCACTAGTGGAGGGTGTAGAGAGTCACAAACCAACATGTTGATAGGAAAAATTGTCCCTATGCTAACAACAAGATTTCTCCCTAGTGAGAAGTCCCAATTAGACCTCACATTGTTTGGAATAGGGAACCCATTTGGATTATGGCCTAACAATTGTTATTGGGTTTTAAGGATTATTTTAAATCCTATAATGTTAGATTTAGAAGCAAATGATATTCCATTTTAGATGCAAATTGAAACTCTATGCTAGGGTTTCCTAGCTATGAGAGAGTAATTCGCAATATAAGCACAACACCAAACATATAATTAATTATATCTTCAACGGAAAAGTTGAGTCAATAAAATCATAAATATGATTAACTAGAAACAAAATATTAGAATGGTCTAAAATCAAACAACTAATTACACTCTTATGTTTACTACTTTAAACAAACACCTAAGAGAAATAGAAACAATAATGCATTCTTTATACATGAGAACAATTTTCTTTATAAAGAAACATTCTTACTACAACTTCAAAAATGCTCAACAAGACAATATAAGAAATTCCACACACTTGCAATGTCATAATCAAAGTCTCTCTCCAAAATAGCTTGGCCAAAATAGCTTCTCCTCATTAGCATTATATAAAGAAGTTTTATAAAAAGAGAAACAAGAAAAAAGCCCCTCTTTTTTGGTTCTCATCATATTTATAAGTAATCAAACAAGATTCAGATACAAACGTTGAACAATTTTTTTGAACTACTTGAAGTGTTAGAATCTTGTATAATTGTTTCTTTACTTGTACGCAACCATTAATGTGATTTTACTATGCTCTGAAAGTTTCATTAACGACATTAGTATAAGGAAACACGTGTTTCTCTACTAAAACCTTGGATGAGACAAAGTTTTTCTTTAGTAATTTTTTTTCCAATTTTTCAATAAGAATTTTAATGGACCATATATGCTTAGCAATTAGTCTTCCATCACGTGGTTGGCCCACCAAATGACATGAAACTCGCACAATACACATGGAATGACGGCCCATCACTTTCCATGAAGTTCGTATATGACACATGGAGTTACAACACGTATAACTTATGCATTGGGAGTTGCAGTGCAATGTAACTTGCATTGTTTTAATTGGAGTTGTAGCATGTTTGGAATTGTAGCACTTACAACACAATGGGATTTGCATCACGTTATGATATGTAGTATTTAAACTGAGTTGCAGCAATGTGTATTTACAACATGTCTAGAGTTTCAACACTCTTACTTCATCTTATCATTACTAATTTGAAATCGAAATACTTTTTGGTTGATGTTGATTGACTAAGGTCAAATATGCTCCTGCACCAAACATCCTTGGTAAGAAAACATGAGTTCCAACTCATATGGATGAAACTATAGATTCTACAAAGGATGAATATCATCGTAGGTGTGTTGGTTCTTCTTCAGAAACCCACGATGCATCTTCGAAACCCCTGTTCCTCCACTTAAACTAGATATTCATAATATTCTTTATTATGGTCCATTTTGCTAACCCTCTTTGCCAAGATTTGTTGTAATTCTTCAACTAGTTTAACAAGAAGCCATTTCTTTCATTCAGCCAGAGTAATTTCTTCATCATCCTCTTCTCCCTTGTGAAATTCATACAAGTCAACAACATTTAATATTAGGGAAAAATAAATAATTTTCATCAACACTAACTTATATGCATTATCAGAAATATTCATCGGGACTTAACATGCTCCAATTTTCTTGTAATTGAATTTATTGTACCTCTGGGGAATCTGTCTTTCCTTAAATGTGTCATTACCATCTCTCCTTCTTCAAAATCCTTTTGCCTTCTTCTCAAATATGCTCATTGCTTATATCTAGACTTCCTTTTTGTAGCTTCATCTTGACCTTCTCATGCATTTCTTGTATGCCCTCTGCAAAATCACTTGCATCAGAACTCCTTTTGTCCTCCATATTTGGAAATGTAACCAAATCCACAACTCCTTTTGGTGACCTTCCATAAACAATATGAAATGGAATCTTTCCCACAAACCTATGTATTTAATCGTTGTAAGTGAATTAGTACAGGGCCAAGACCAATTCCTGTTGTCCTAGTTTTTCTCCACTCTAACTCTTCAACAAATTCCCAAGACTCCAGCGAACCACCTCAGTTTTTCCATTCATTTATGGATGGTATGCATACTTTTACAACAACGTGGAACCCATATTCTTCCAAATTATCCTCCAAAAATATCTAAGAAATATCGCATCTCTATCGGAAGTGATACTTCTTAGCAGTTCATGTAATGTCACAATCTCCAGATAAAATAAAACAGCTACTTTAGTAGCATCACTGGTTTTCTTACATGGTATGAAATGTGTGATATTTGAAAACTTTTCCACTATAACCATTACATAATCATGACCTCTCTGTGCTCTAGGCAGTCCCAAAACAAATTCCATACTTATATCTTCCCATGGCTTCTTGAGTACCAATAGTGGTGTATATAACCCTATGTTTTTACTCTTTCCTTTAGCTAGCTGAAAATTTCTATAGCACTCAACAAACTTCTTGACATCCTTATTGATGTTGGGCCAAAAGTATCTTTCCTTTACTAGCATTGTGGTCTTATTAACACACAAATTTCCACCCAAACCTCTGCTATGCATCTCTCTAACAAGATTTATCCACAATGAGATCCATGGAATGCACAAAATTTGATTCTTAAACAAGAATCCTTATTAGATGTGAAAATCCAAATACCATGTTATATCGATGCTCTGGAATGCTTTTCATGCTTTCCACGCCTCTACAATATTTACGTCCCCTGCATACAACCCTTTCATACATTCCAAGCTAACAACTTCAACTGGAAAATTATTTAGCAGCATTATTCTTTGACTTAACACATTTGTAACCTTATTCGACTTTCCAAACCTGTGCTTCAAAATAAATGACTAACTTTACAAAAATTCTACCCATTTAGAATGCTTTTCATTTAACTTACCTTGACTATTGATGTACTACAATGAATTATGATCAGTAATTAAGACAAACTCTTTTGGTAGTAAGTAATTTGGACGTTTCTTCAAGTCTTGTACAATAGCAAAAAACTCTTGATCATAAACAAAGTATTTCTTATTAATATCATTCAATGTTTGGTTGAAGAATGTGAACGACCTTCCTTCTTGGCTCAAAAATTGCTCCAATCGTTGAACCACTTGCATCACAATCAACTTAAAATACTTTATTGAAATATGGCAGTGCAAAAAATGGTTTTTCTGATATATTCTTCTTCAATTTATCAAATGACTTCATGGTTGTTGTTGTCCACTTGAAAATCCCCTTTTTCATACATTCGATAAGTGGTGCACAAATCTTGCTAAAATTTCCAAAAAAAATCCTATACAAACTTGTCAAACCATGAAAACTTCTCATATCAAATGTACACTTAGGTGTTGGTCACTCCATAATAGCCTTTACCTTTTCAAGATCTGTCTTCAAGCCTTCATTGGAAATCACAAATCCTAAGTACAATAACTCTTCCTTCATAAACGTACATTTCTTCAAAATTATCAATAGTTTTTCTTCCCTCAACCACTGCAACACCTTTTTCACATGCTCAAGGTGTTCTTATTTGGTTATACTGAGGATTACAATGTCATCTAGATACATGACAAAAAACATTCCCAAAAATGGTTTTAAGTCTTCATTCATAAGTCGCATGAATGTGCTAGGGGCATTGGTTAACCCAAATGGCATGACTAGCCACTCAAACAATCCATCCTTTGTCTCAAGCATTGTCTTCCATTCATCATCTTCCCTTATCTGAATCTAATGATATCCACTCTTCAAATCAATATTTGAAAAGTACTTTCCCCCACCCAAACAATCCAAAAGGTAATCCATCCTTGGTAAGGGAAACATATACTTAATAGTACTCATATTGATAGCCCATGAATTAGTACACATTCTCCATTCACCCCCTTTCTTGGGTGTCAATATTGTAGGTACAACACAAGCACATAAACTCTCTCAGATCGGTCCTCTGTCAAGCAAATCTTGCACATGTCTATACTTCCTCGCTCTCTATTGGAATAATTCAGTAAGGAGATTTATTAGTAAAAATTGACCCTGGTGTCAAATCAATTTGATGTGATATACTCCTCAAGGGAGGTAAACCTGTCGATAGATCATCCGCAGTGATATCTTTAAATTCCTTCAACAAATGTTGAATTTTTTTTCTATGGGACTCATTTTCTCCATCTCTTGGACTTGTTTCAGCATCAAGGCTAAATAGAAATGAGACCTTTTATGTTCTTTCAAAATTCCTTAGTTGAACACAACATGATGACTTGGCTATTACTATTTTCCACATCTGTGTTGCTACTATTTCCTATTGTTGTCATTGCAGTTTCCAACATTGGTTCCAATCTCTATCAGTGTCTAGTCTTTGTGAATTCATAAGTATTCTCTCTGCCATCATGGAAAACTCTCCTATCAAACAACCATGGCATTTTGAGCAATACATGGAATGCATCCATCTCTACCACATCACATAAGACCTTCTCACTAGAATTTCTAGTCTGAAAATTTAATAAGCATTGTTATGTATAGTCACTTGTCCTTTTTGTAACCATGACACCCAGTATCGATTGGGATGTGGAATACCTTTGAATTACAATTTCTCCATGACTTCCATAGAAACCAAATTCTATGTGCTTCCACCGTCTATGACCATATTGCAACACTTTCCCTGAAGTGTACATTTAGTCTTAAAAACATTCTTCCTTTTCTTAGGCTCTTCTGTTATCTTCTTCATAACATTAAATTATCAACTTGATCATGTTGAAGTACCATCACATTTTCACCAACATTCGATGTTGCATCTTTCTAAGCAACTTGTGTTTAGGATTCACCTATTTTTCCTGAATTGTGCTTCTTCGGACATTCAAATGTCTTATGTCCCTCTACTCCACCTTTGTAGCAAGTAATAATATACTAACCTTTTCCTCTTCTGAATCATTTTCCTCTTCAAGTGCCATTTAATCATGTATTACCATGGATACTGGTGGATTCATCCTCCTTTTCATTTCCCCTAGAAGCACTTTCTCTACCCCTACCTCTAGATCCTTCACCTCGTAATTTTTTCTAGAATTTTCTATCAATATTTTTTTCCACCTTCAAAGAAACTTGATATGATTCATCTACATTAAGAAATAAATTCACACTCATCTTATATTGAATCTAATATTTTATCTCATTCACATACCTCACCACTCGTTGATATTCTAGTTCTTTTATCCCTTATTTGAGTGATAGTTTGAAGAATTCCTCAATATACGCATGGACGAATGTCTCTTTCTCCCTTAAGTTTTTCACATGCTTACATAAATTATGTTGGTAATCACCAGGTAGGAATTTCTCCTTGATTTTTCTCACCATATTCCAACAAGTTTTGATATTTTCATGTTAATTGTCTACCTTATCCTTCTGTAGCATATCCCACCAAAGTGCGGCATGATCCTTTATCTTCGTCATGGTGAATCGAACCCAATCAGGGTCCTAAACATTCTCATACTAAAAGTACCTTTTGATCTCTCTTATCTAATCAATGAGAGTCTTTACTTTTAAACTACCATCATAGCATGAAAATTCCACCCTTTCACTACCTTTGTCCTTCAAAAAATATATCAAACATATTATTGGGTCTCTTTCCTCCGCATTTCTCTCTTCTTCAATATCGAATTCTGACTCTGAATCTATTTCAACATCTCCAAGCCTTCTACTTTCCAATTCTTCTATCCTCCTTCTCAACTCCTCCAATTATTGGTTCCTCACACCTCCTTGTGCCACTCCTACTCTATGTGGGGATATCCTTACAAGTTGTCTTGTATCCCTCACTCAGGTTAACATTCACAAGACTTGCTTTCGGGTATTGTCTTTCACAACTTGTCTCCTACAGCCATGTGTTTACATGGAACACTAGAAAGAATCAAATCTCAGGAGATTAACCAGCTATGATACCACTTGATTTAGTAACCCTCAATCATGTACTCAATAAACTATAGAAATAGGTTTATTCCCACAGAGTGCACAAATTACAGGGTACTAGCATTAACAAAAATTAGCATTTAACTAATACCATGAGAAATTGACAGTCACAGAAAAATGAAACAAAATACAACATCATTTAAATAGGTATTGAAGATTCGTTACTAACAAGACAAAATTTATCTTATGACCTCATTACATCACCAGAAAATCTGGCAAGGTTCTCATTCTTTATTCAATAAACTGAGTGTGTTCCTTTGTTCCACATTGTGAAACAAAATTGGGTGACCCTTCCTCTGCACTATTCTTTTGTAGATGTATTTTCTCTATCCCCTCTTTTCTGTCTCGAAATGACCTAAAGTAATCCCTCTTTTATAAATATTTATTCCCTCTCCCAAGCAAACCCTTGGAACTCGGACAGTCCCGCAGTTCCACTTCTGAATCATTTTTTCCCCAATGTGTGTTGAAAATTGAGCAATTATGTCGATTTAACTTCTCAATCGTTTTTCCAAACATGCATTAGAAACTAGACATTTGTGATTGTTAACTTCTTCAAACATTTTTCAAGCGATTAGTCTTCCATCACGCAGTTGTCCCACCAATTGTCATGAAATTAGTACAAGACATGTGGAGTGACGACCCATCACTTTCCATGAAGTCCATATAGGAAACATGGAGTTACAACACGTATAACCCACTCATTTGGAGTTTCAACATAGTGTAACCTACAATATTTTAATTGGAGTTGTAGCATGCTTGGATTTGCAACACTTAAAACACAACGGGATTTGTAGCACTTGAGTATTATCACGTTATGATATGTAGTATTTAAATGGAGTTGTAACAACGTGGATTTAAAACACACCTGGAGTTGCAGCACCCTTATTCCATCCTACCATTACTAGTTTGAAATCAAAATATTTTCAGCTAACATTGATTGCCTAGGGCCAAAGATGCTCCTGCATCATCCGTCCACTAAAACTGGTGGACCATCCCTTAATTGTATATCTCCTACAAATTAATTAAGGTTCCATTTCCTCAAATTCCCTAGCAAAAATTCATGTTGGTATAGCTATGATAAAAAAAAAACTTCCTCACAACAACCATAATAAAGAGTTAATAACTCTTCATCAGTGAAAACATGACAAGAGTTAACTTCAATTAGTTGGCATTGTTGAAACAATAACTACTATTTATTTAAGAAAAATACATACACTAGGGAAGGGGCCCTACATTTTGGTGCTTCCAATGAAAAATGGTGCATCTTCCCTTTGTCTAAATTGAATTGGTGGCTTGCTTCTACCAATTCTTATTGTTTTTCTTGTAAGGTCACCTAAGTTGCTTATAGGGTCTGGAATTCTTTCTAAAGGTATTCCATTATTCCCTCTTTTTCTCTTAGAACTCATCCCAATGTTCCTAGAGACCAAGAATAATTTGATTATGAGTTTGCATGTAGATGATACTTTGGCCAAAGGATTCAATATCATTTCTACATTTATCTACTTTGGCCCTAATTCCAAGAATCTCAAAGGATTATATTGTTGTTGGTGTATTTTATTTTTGAGCCTCCAGGCGACCCTTAGTAGCATGAGTCAAAGTTTATGTAGTCTCCTCTTATGTTTCATTAGCAACTTCAATAGAAATATCAAACATGGTTTCCTTCAAAACTTCACCTTCAATATATGTAGTGAGGGGAATAACAATCTAGGCTTCCTCTGGTTGCATAGCAATAGGCACCTCAATAGTTTATGTACAAAAATGATCAATAATGGGATTTGCAATAAATTTTGTAGAAAACTCTATAGAAATCTCAGACATGGTTTCCTTCAAAATTTCCTCTTCAAGTTTTGTAGCAAAGGGAATACCGATATTTTCTTCCTTTGGTTATGTACTACAAGGAACCCCAATAGTTTATGTAGTATCATCAACAACATGATCTGTAATAACTTCAACATCATTAGGTTCTGTAGCAATATTTTCAACAACAAGATCTGATGTGGTAACTTTAATATCATTAGGTTATGTGGCAAAGGTCTCAAAATCCATTTCTACATAAGTAGCACTACCTCTATGCAAAGTATAAGGTGGGCATTCCTCTCTCATAATGTTTCATATTTTTCACTTTACTTCCATATGTTTTTATACTACCCGAAAAAAAGCATCCATGTTTGGTTTGGGCATGTAACATTCTCTTTATTTTCGGGCAACAATGAATTTTTGACACAACCTCTTAATCATCCATCTGATCAAATTTTTTTCATTCTAAATAATTTAGAATAAGAAGGTTTACTTTTATTTAAGGAAAACATATGCATATTCTTACCAAATAATTGGTTGATGCTCCTCTTCCTCATACTAGGTCAATTTCTCACAGTGTTTCCTTCCATTTCATTACCCTTCCCTAGTTCTTCGGTGGATTTCATGAAAATAGGTTATATGGTAGTATCTTGCCTTAGCTCTTTAGTAGCTTTCATGGAAACAAGTTATATATCACTAATGATATATTTATTCTTTGTTCAAAATGATCCTAAAGGGTGGAAACACTACCCATGCTACATTTTCTACTCACAAAAGGGTTTGTCTGCTATAAGGAATTGTCAAAGTATTCATTCTTTGGGTGGCTAGGGCATGTTTCTTCAACCATTTGTTCACCTAGTACCTCTCCTTTTCCCTCTATTTCTTTTCCTCTAGTTCATACCCTGCAACCTTTTTTTGGCCGTCATCAATTTCTACATCCAATCCATGCCCTTCAACCTATGTTTGGCCCTCATCAATTGCTAAATCCAAGATTCTATGCAATGTATCCTCTACTTGGCCCTTTTAGGCTACTACCTATGGTCCATGCCCTATAATGAACTCTTCCCAACTCTAATGAACTTGTGAAAGAGAATATACTACTAGTAACTTGGTTATCTCGTGATGATATAAAAAAAAATCTAGGTGCCTCTTTGTTCTGACCTTTTATGCCATCAACTATAGATATCAAAGAAAGAAAAATGGGACATTGACAAGGCGATGATGTCACAAATGATTCAAAATATCCAAATGGTATATGTACAGTAAACTATATTGGATTTCACAAGGTGCTTTTGATATAATGTGAAACTTTAGACCAAGTTTTCTTCAAAGAAGATCGTAAAACCTCCTTATTACTTGAACATTCCACAATTTCATTGACTACCAAAAACTCTATTTGGGAATAATTAGACATAGTTCACCACTCAAACCAATGCTCTCCCTCAATCAATATCATGTTACCCATGAAATGATGGCTTATGTAACTCAAATACGTAAACCTATTACCAAATTTGAATTTTTGAAGAATATGCATGCAAATTCAAAAACAATGTTGGTATGAAACCCTTGCAGGCGCACAAATAATTTTAACCACCCTACTTCTTCAAAAAACCTCACTGCTTATGGGTTGGTCTGCAACATGATAGTTCCCACTAGTTCATGTTGCATAATTGAACCCCCATTGCTACAGAAAGGAAGAGACGATGGGTGCTTAAATGGAGTTTCAGTAGTGATTGATTACAATGATTATAATGAAAATGATGAGGAAGATGATGGTTATGAGTGGTACTTTCCAAATTTGGATAAGAAGTTTCAGCATGCGGGGATATGAAATCATGTAATGAATATGGTCAAGTATGATGTTAGAGGTTCAAACAAGGTGGTGATGATTAAAAAAATATAGACACATGGAAAGATCTAGTGAAGTGTCATTAGATACGATGCACATTGGATAGGGTACATCATAGGAGGTATTGCATGACCCCTATGATATGACCCCCCCTCCACACATTATATATTATTTTTTATCCTCAAATAAAGGAAATTGATGGCACTAGAAAATACAAAATCAAGAAGAAGAGGATCCATAGCATGCTGAAAAAACTTTGAAAAATAAGGTTCTATAGACACTAAAAATAAGGATCTATAGTATGCTAAAAACACTTTGAAAAACAAGGTTTTTTAGCCACTAAAAACAAGGATCCATGGTATAATGAATTTTAAAAAAATAGAGTTTCGTAGCCACTGAAAATAGGGATCCATAGCATGTTGTAGATCAGAGATTTTCTGCAATCACAACTTATTCAAATAGCAATGGTTAAAAAAGCCTGAAATTTGAAATTTATTACCTTGGGATTTTTTCCAATTATTATCTTTTTTTTCTTTGTCAGAAATTTATGACCCTATCCCCATGAGTACATCACACTTTCATTTCCTAACCTTTGACCCTTTATAATCCATAACCTTGCCAAAACCCTAACACCTATAAACTCTAACTCTATAATACATCTAATGCTTCTAACAACTAACCCTTATAATTCATATCCCCTAATCCCTCTAGGCCTTGCAAAATCTATAATACCTAATGCATATAATTATTAAAACCTAAAATCCTTAACCTCTTACCCTTATAACACTTAAATTCCTAACTCCTATAACCCATAGTCTTGAAGAATTGGCCCATATTGAAACCCTTATAACCTCTAACTCTTATAATTATAAACTCTAACACGTAGACCTCATATCCTTTAACCCATGTAACTTATTTAACACCTTTCCACTATAACCCATATGATCCCTAAACTCTAACTTTAAACCTTGGCAACCCTTGTAGCATTTAACCCATATGACCCCTATAACCCCTAACCTCTAACACTTAAAACACCAACATCTTTGACACTTACCTACTATGACCGCTAACAACCAACATATTTAATCCTTATTCCATATAACACAGAAACCCTATAACTTCTATACTCAATAAGTTATCCCCAACCTATCTAATTCCTAATGCCATTAAGCCCTACAACCCCTAAAATTGTTATCAACCCTCAACCCTAATTTTGGTGTACTATATAAATCCTAACCATTATAACTTCTAACTAACCCACTTATCCCCTAAACTATATACACCCTATCACACCTAACTAACCTTTAACTAAATATATAACCCATAACCATTATAAGTACATTGTTGACAATTAAAAATTGCAACGAGGTTTTATGCCCACAAAGTATTGCTAAAGCCTATTATTATAAGCTACAATAGGAATAATACTAGTAGGTGGGACCCCCTTTTAGATTGGGAGATAATATCGGGCTCTTATTTGATGTTTGTGCCACTTTTCGACACTGCTTACATGGTTGATGAGGTCTTGTTTTATTGGTGATGGATAGGGCCTATTATGTGTTGGTTCTAATGGCGATAATTGGATGATGGACAAGGCATGTTATATGTTTTTTTCTGCTCCTCTAGGTTCAAATTTAATGTCGCAACGACCTATGTTATCCATTGTTATCATTGCTATCTATTCTTGGATCCATTACTGGGACACCTGCACAAGAGACGTGTTAGTAACAAAACATAAAGAGAAGTTGGGAAAGGGAAAAAACAACATAAAAAAATTCAAAAAGAAGGAATCCAAATATGCTCGTATGCTACCTACATGCATCGAAATTTAAATATTGTTGTTATCCTAGCTAATAAGTTAATGGCTATGCGATTTTTTCAGTTATATAGTTGATATGCATTATGGTTAAGTTGGAAATGGTAAGATATGATGTGGGTGGCATGTTTGACAAGTGATAGATGCTAATTCCAATGCATGGTTTAAATGAATGGTTAATGGATTAATGGTTGGCATGTACTGAGAAATTAAATGGCTGGAGGGTGGAGGTGACGTGCATTTATTGCACGTCACCCTTAATATTTCCACTGGACGCCACCCTAGTCAGGATATTGTTCAACTGTGTTTTTTGTGGTTAGGATCCAACTTTCAAGCAGAGGGGAGAACCGCTCAGCCAATTCGTGTTTTTAAGGTGCTCTTGGTTATAGGTATGTCTTTTTTCCATCCATGAATTTCCTCTGGTTATGAAATAGATAGTGGCTCAACATGTGTGGGTTTGTGTTTTCCTTGAGTCGGGCAACTATGTTAATTGGTGATATTTTTATGGAATGAATCGTTGGTGGGTTTTCATTGCAATGAAGTTTGAAGTCATAGTGTTATTGGTTGTTGGCATAGGGGCAGACCTAGGGTTCAGCTCCAAGAGCACACCAACAAGCCCTAACTACTGGCCCTTTCGGAAATACCTACGAGGCAAATCCAGTCTTACTCGAAGTAGCTATAGTGGGTTGCAGGACACAAGTGTCTACAACCAGAGGAAATGCAGAATGGATTCACAGCAAAAATACACAGTCACCTAGTTATTCTCTATCTTCCTTAAACCTATTGCACAAGTTATATCTCAAATCTAACACAATATCACAATAGTAGCATATCAAATGATAGAGAACACAACATCAATCACACACAACACAAGATATACGTGGTTCACCCTCTTCCTAGGGATATGTCCACAGAACTGTGCTTTATAATATATTAAGATGAAGCATGCAGTTCTTGTCTGTACTCTTAGCTAGCAGATCTTCTCTCTTCTCCTCTCTGTCTCTCCCCTCCCTGTGCACCCAGCTGCAGGGTTTATCTTTGCACCCAGCTGCAGGGTTGATCTTTGCACCCAGCTGAAGATATTACAATACCAAAAGGCTCTTGCACTCATCACTTCTTTCTTACACAATAGTACTCACTCGATCACACAACAACAATGAACTCTCAACCAACATAGCACCAACAATAATAACAACCCATCCCAGGTCCTTTAGACCTCTATTTATACATTAAAATAGCTCTCGTACACCCTTAGGTTAAAACCTAAGTGTTAAAACCCTAGATACCAAAACCCTAGGTGTCTAAAAACCTAGGTCAACTTGACCCATGTTTTCAGGGCTTCACCAACCTATCTTTCCTTCCTTCACACGCGATTCTCCAAAGCATCTGTTGAAATCTTATTTCGCTTCCCGAGTTGTCAAAAATCCCTCTTCCTTTTTGATCTGTCATCCTCGATCTCTTAGTCCAATGGCTTGATTTCTCTTACTTTTCACTGTCTTTTCTGCTCTTTTGCTCAGTTCAACCCAATATCAGTCACTGAGTCTTCCGCGCAGTTCACGTTTTGTATTTTCTTCCTTAATATTTTCTTGCTTCCATATCCAAGGGCCAACATTAGTCGTTCTGAGCGTTAGTAGCCATAAAGGCTCTCTGTCATCCTTGTTGGTTTTAGTTGGATGGTTTCAAGTGGTTGGTTGTCTTCATGCATTTGTATCACCATAACCAGTCTTTGGATTTTGTGGGGTTTAATGGATTGGAAGCACCTTGTGTCACTACGCATTATTCACTTGGGTATTGGGTTGTTCATGCTACTAATGGTCGTGCAATGGGTTATATTGATTCTTCTTTCCTCTGTTTCATCTCAGCGTTGTTAGTTGGTTGGATGGGAAAGCCACGAGGGTTATACCCTATCTTTGCTAAGCATTGTTACAGGTCCAAAATGGATCCTTGCTCCTATGTTCATAGCCTCTCATGTCACGGGAATTGTCACCTTGTTTGTGAAGTCAATTGTGGTATACCTTGTGTGTGCACCATTGGTGTCAAGGGTTTTCACCAATGGGAGGAGTCAACTCTAGTCTCTTTGTGTTGATCCACAGAGAAAACCCTTTATTTCTCAAGCCCAAGTGTTGATAGAGGGGACCATTATGGCCTATCGGGTATAATGTGGGTTGTTATGGATTGGTGGTGTATTGTAGACAGAGTTGATTACTGGCTCACCCCGTCATTGTGTGACAGTAGTGTTGGTTTTGGTATCTAGTCACTGCATTTGTTATTATAATTGAATGGATAAACTTAGCATGGTTGATTGGATGATTTGTTCAATCGAATACATAGTCATTTTCCTTGTGATATTCATTGAATTGATAACCCAACATTGTTTTTAATTGATTAAGTCATGGCATTGCTTCGTGCATGATGCGTGCGTATGTGTGGCGTTCCTACAACATGATAGCTTGAGTGGTTGATTATTATGACTGTATGTTTTAATTGCCATGGAAATAATGCAATCATGGTGATTATGTTATGGCCATCCAATGTGTATGCTATCGATATTATTGGTTGTGCCCTCAGAGATAGTCACCGAGTTTTTAAACATGGCTTTGTTGCAATTTGATAATTTATGTTATGAGATTGGGTATATTGTTTCAAACTCATTGTATTAAATGGATAGCCCAACATTTTGAATGTTTAGAGTCAAAGAAAATTGGACCTGTACAGTCATATAAATACACTTTTGTTTTGTTTAATGGTTTGTGTATTCCACAACATAGCGTGAGTTGAAGTGGTGGTTGTTGTTTGTGTGTTTAAAGGGCAAGTCGAGATCTTTGCAATTTAAATACGGTTTATTGTGTTGACTGTCCACTATGTATGTTTAATGAATATCATGCATTTTAATAGTGATAGGCATGGGTGTTGTGACAACATAACCTCATTGCAATTCAATTATTAAATGAATTAAAAGACAAAATCAAGCACGACCTTTGAATTGTATTTGAGGATTGAAATAATTCGTTAGTAGTGGTTGAGTTGACGTTGAATAGAGTGGAAGTAATTAACTGTGTATTCATTTGGATATTGTTTTAAAATGTTAAATGGATAAATGAGAAGAGCAGAGCTCCTCTACAGCTTGTTGTGGAATGTGTATTGTCTTGTTTTGGTGACACTGTGTTATAGATTGACTACGAACAGTGAGCAAGTTAATGCACATGATTGTCTAAATTTTACACATTAGTTGTTCTTTTGGCACAGTGATCATTTTGGTTGGTGTTGATCTTTTAAATTGATTTGGAATGATTGTATGGATTACTTAATTAATTTTTTGAACAGTACATGCTCTCTTTCCCCACCATTATTTCACTTTTCGCTAATTACAACCCCATCACCTTTCCACATTCATTTTCCACTCCGTGTTCTTAAAATTTAATTACAGTTAAGAGAATTCTATATTGAAACAGTTTGAAATCACAACTTCTTGATTGGAACACAATTTTATGATTCTTTGGTTTACATTATAGTTGATTATTTGTTGTCTTTGAGCAGTAACCATGATTCTTTTCCCCCACATTTGATCATTTTTCACTCAATACAAACCCCTCACATATCCCATAACCTTTTTTCATCCCCTGCTCATCGACAATAGTTAAAACAATTTATATGGATTGGATTGCATGAGTCTGATATGTTGTTGAGACAAAATCTATTTCATATTTTTAAAGAGTTGTCATGTATGGTTGTTAAAGGAACTATTTTCTAATCAATTATGCATACAGGAATGAGATATTCAAATAAAAGGATGAAAAACGAGGCCAACTATGCCTCTATCAAAGAGAAAGATGCTACTGCCCCTTCCTCATCTTCAAATAATTATGATAAATCTGTGTCCTCCCACATGCATTGGAATGACGATTTCTCTCATATGATCAGCGAGATGAGGCTTAAAGATTCCACACAGTCTAAGGCAAATTTAGAAGGACTAAAAGATGATAACATCAACAAGGGAAAGATTGCCTCACAAACTGGAAAATATGGATTTTAAGTTTTTTTATTGTTGATGACAATTGACTTCAAATTTTCGTAAAGCATGCTTTTGGATATGTTGGTAATATATTTTGGAAATAATTGCAAATATTATTGAGATAAATTGTCAAATATGAAGGTGATGATTGGAGTCACAAGGAGGGGTGTTTTGTTTAATTGACTAGTTATGTTATGATTGTTGAGAACTAAAGGGAGTCACAAGGGGTCCCACCTACTAGTTATTATTTATTTAAAACCCTTATTATGATTTATTACTCTTCCCCACTTAACTAAAAGTTGGTTGATTTTTTAATTAACTTAACTAATGAGGTAGTTCAACTACTTCAACCAATTCTAAATTGTTTAAAGGCAAAGGAAGGGGAGGAACAAGAGGAGGATAGAAGGAGAAGCATACTAAGGTTTTCTCTTTGAGTTTATGTTGAGATAGTTCATCTTTCATTCATTATTTAATTTATCAGAAGCCTAATTCATTTTTATGATAGCAGGGTCTTATTGTAGACAACAAGATTCAAGGTTGAATTACATCATTCAGACACTTGTTTTTCAGAGGTGTTGATCTATCTTTGATAGTCCATGTAGACTTGTTTGTTTGTGAATTATTTTTCATGACTGACAAAGGATATTGTGCGGAGTCGAGTGAACAAAAATATGTGGCAAGTTGATCTAACTTTTAGAGTTTAGTTTTTTATTTTCTATCAAAGGTCCTTTTGTATGTTCCATCGGGGATGTCTAAGTTTGACTTTGATCCGAAATTTCTACATGAAATTTTGTAAAAGGAATGATTCTTGGTGAATTGGAATGAAATAAAGGATTGATTTATGTCTCATTTGTCTTGATTATCTTCTTGGTGTCTTTAATTTTGTCTCTACATTTATTTCAGCAACTGTTATATTCATAAAATCATATAAAAGTGAATTTCCAGCAATCCTTTTACTTATAAAATACTAGCCTAAGCACTTGTAATCAATACTTGTGAGTTAGGATGTTATTTTTGTTGGCTATAAACATAGGGTGATATTCCCGTCTATTTTTCTTTAGCCAAGCATAATTTGAAAATGCTTGAGTAAGATCATTTCATATCTTTTCCTCAACATTTATTTGGCGACCATACTGGGGAGATCTTCAATATCTCTCTGATTAATTTTTATACTCGATTTTCATCGATACATCTATTTTTATGATATTGATTCTTTGACTGTTCTATTTCTTAATGGTTCTGCCTATTGTAAGGCAGTCCAATATTGAGCCTAGTCTTCAAGGTTAGACCAACATTTCTTTGAATCTGTTTGATACCATTTTAGACACTTCCAATACCCATGCTGAGATTAACCATTCTTGGGTAGCAATTGAACGAGATATTAGTGCTCAAGAACGATTGGAAGTTATACGTAGACAGCCTAGAAATCAGCAGTAACCTTATTGTTCCTTCAGTTTTGGCCTTTCTTTCATATCCTTAGACTCTCGTGCTTCTAGAAGAATAAGAGGCTTATCACTGGAAATCAATCCTATTTTTGAAATAGGAAGAAGGAACATTGTGTTATCTACCCAATAAAGTGCTCTAAGGAGAACTTTATCTGATTCATCTAGTTCGTCTTTCTTTCCCTCATCTATCATCCACAAGATAGCATCTAGTGGCGGCTTTGGTGGCACTGGAAGTTCTTCATCCTCTCAATATTCATCTTCATCAGTGATTGGTAGCTTATATAGCCACCATATCCATGTCCAATCTATCACAAATCCCACCAAATTCATTCAAAAGTATGGGATTTTTCAGTTCAAAGAAGATGCCACAACCACACCATGGCATGTGTCCTCTCCTCTTAACCTAGCACCTGTTACTCATCCACTTCCTAATTTTTCTAGGTTTTCAAGAATTAACAATGTCACTACAAACGAACACCTGGTGGTATTTTCTAATGCTTGTCATAACATAGGAGCCAATGACAATGATACTTTCATGCGCTTATTCATCAATTCCTTGGAAGGAAAGGCCACGGTCGATTTATTTGACCTTCCACCTAATATTTTTTCTACTTGGGAGGAGTTAATCTATTGGTTTTGATCCACTTATGGGAAATCTAAAAGCCCAGATGAGAAGTTAAGGGAATACAATAATGTCACCTATAAGGATCGTGAGACCATAAAGTCTTTCAACTTGTGTTTCACCAAGTTATACAATCAAATCCCTGAACTCATCTTCCCTCAAAACCAAGCCGCTTTCATGCATTACTACAATGTGTTTCCTTCCCCCTACCATCATAGGCTTGAGGAAAAATCCATTGATAATCTCTGTTCCACTCTGCATGCTTGTTCAAAGTATGAAGAACAACTTGAAAGAATTGGTCTTCCCCAGGGAGAATCAGTTAGACAGACAGACATGTCCTCCCTTTTACAGCTAGTACAAGACATGAACAATCGTATGATAGCATATGAGCGGAAAGGAACTATTTCCCCTCTCAACCCTGGAGCTTCATCCTCTTCTGAACCCCCCTTTAGAAATTCAATTGAAAATAATTTTCAGCCTAAAGCTATCTTGCCTCGAAGTTGGTGTAACTTCTGCGAGGAACACCAAGAGGAAACCACATGTGAGGTCAAGAAGAGTCTTAGATATAAGATATTTGGTAAGATACCAAACGCTACTATCGTTGTCCTAGATTTTGTAGAGCTAGAAGATGTCATGGTCATCAATACTAGGAACAAATCCTAAGCTCCCAGGGGAAAATTTGATCCTCCCCACAATTCTTCTAACCCAAGATCATCCTCACTTGTTGATACAGTTCAGGTTCCTAAGGTTACTGACAATCAAGGAACAACCTCTTCTCTCCCCTCTTCCAAATACAATATCTTGAATTAGTTGGACAACATCAAAGAAGATGCAACCCTTTTGGACATGGTTGTCGTCCCTAAACAATACATGCATCTGAAAAAATTCATGGAAGGAAAAGCTTATGTTGTAGCCAATCTTTCTGAAGAGGTAAACAAAGAGGATTCATATGTGAATAAAATAGGTGTACATAACTTTAGATACCCTATAAAAAATCCCCCTTTTTTATATTTCTATAAATATTATGGATAAGATTGCCCATTGTTGCCTCATTGATGGCGATTCGGGCCCAAGTGTGATGTCGAAGATTATTATGGAAGAGATAGTCTTGTCTTGTACAAATGAAAACTACAAAAGTGTGCTCTCCTATAATAGTCTACAAAAAACAACCATAGGTGAGATTAAGGATGTGACCTCAGTTTTATGCGCTCATCCTGAAATATGGACAACCTTAGCATTCAGGTAATTGATATTCATGTAAGCAATTACTCAATTATCTTGGGAAGAGATTGGAAATCCTTAACAGGTGGATACCTCTCACTCGACGGGACACATTTGTTTGTGCCTCAGAATGGTAAGAACATTATAGTCCTTAGAGAGGGAAGGATTTCACCGTACATAGAGTGTGTTCCCCAATCTAGTGTAAACTATATCGAAGAGGACCTAAGAGTGTATTCCATATTTGCTGAGGAGGATAATGTTCCTTTGGAGAAAATTGATTTAGATGATGATATGTGGCACATGCAATTTGATGTTTCACGCTATAATGAAGGTAATGGGGATGGAATTATCTTAGTTTCCCCTGTAGGGAAAATTCATAATTTGTCTTACAGGTTGGAGTTTGCTTTTACAAACAATGTCACTGAATTCGAAGCTTTATTATTAGGCATTGAAAGCACCCTTAATCTTGGTTGTGGTCACCTTTCGATTTTTGGAGATTTTGAGCTTGTTGCGAACCTGATATGTAAGATATGCTCTCTTAGAAACAAGCTGATGGAATGATACACCCAAAATGTTTGGGCACTTATCTCAAACATTTTATCTTTTAACATCACTCATGTTAAGAAGGAGTTGAATTCAATGGATGATCGGTTAGATGTCTTTGTAGCTTCTCCTAATCAACAACCTTTGCCTCATAGGCCTGGTTTCTTTTAAATCTCTATGTTGTTCACCTGTACCAAACAATGTAAAATCTTGGTAGGTCTTCCTTAATGATGAGAGAATTTGTGCTTTCATTCAAGATGAACCTCTTAAGCCCAAGGAAATGGAATCCATAGAAAACAGAAAAATTCCTAAGGGCTTGACTCCTCTTGAGAGTTTGTTTTCATCAAGTGATGTAGGAAATAAAGATAAATAGAGAGAAGAGGGGTCAGGAAGGAAGATGGGTGAAACCATATCGTGGAATATTGGGGCACTCGAATCTTCAAAGAATGTTAAAATAAGTACCCAATGTTCTGATAAAGAAGAAATGAAGTTTTCCAAGCTACTTGGTGTATTTCAAAAGTTTTTGCTTGGTCTTATAAGGATCTTCATGGTTTTGATCCTGGTCTTACACAACATGCTATCCCCATCAAGGAAGGCATGAAACTAGCTAGGAAAAAACAAGGGCCTAATAACTCTACATTTAAAGCAACTTCTCAAAAGGAATTGGAAGATTTCTTAAGGGCTGGGATTATTTTTCCAATCTACCCTGAATGGGTTTCCAATTGGATACATGTTTCGAAGACCACTGATCATATTATAACCTGCATTAATTTTCACACTTTCAATCAGGATATTATGAGAAATCCTTTTCCTCCTCTCAATATGGAAATTTTTCTACAGCATTTTGTGAGGTCACAAATGAGGCCCTTACTTGACGAAATTTTGGGTTACAATAAAATCAAGGTAAAAGGGGAATATGTTCATAAAACCACTCCTATCTCAATTCAGGGTACCATGACTTATAAATGCTTGTTTTCCGGCTTACCTGATGCAAGTACCTCTTTTAAAATACCTATAAACACAACTCTTGATGAATTGATCAGCATCCACATCTACCTTGATGATCTAATCATATACATTAAAAGGTTGATAATTACCTCAGAGTTTCAAGTGTTATCTTTGGGCCCCTTCAGAATTTCTTTTGTCCTAGATACTAACTCTTACATTCTAAGGGATTTACAGGAATAATTGTTTTCCTACAGCACAAATAGTTCTCGCTTGAAACATTGTGAGGGACCAATGTGAAAATTTATAATGTTGTTAGGATTTTCTGTATACTAGTAACCTAGCTTTGCTTTCATTTTTTGCACCCTGTTCTTTTGTGCCTTACAATAGTTTGACTTCTTCTTTCTGTTTTAAGTTTTTCCTACTGCTCTTACGTTTCTGTCATTTTATTTTTTGTTGTTTTAAATTTTGTGATTTTACTTCTGTCGTGATTTTCCATATTCTAGTTAATTGGGTCAAAAGAGGATGATTGGATCAATTCTGCCAAATTGACACTCCTACAAAGCATTGTTAGTTAATAAAAATCAAGCTTACACAGTTGTTACGATGTTTCCCTTGAATCATACTTGAATTTTCTATCTGCTTTCACTGTTGTTTTATAAAGAGATTGGTTATCTCACTTCTTCTTGCCATTTCTTCATCCATTTGAGATTTTAAAGAGAAAATCCGTAATTTTTCTCCTTGAAATAAAGAGAAGATTTTGGTTGAATGATTATGCATACAGTGGTACAACCCCTCATACTTAACACTTTTCATGAGCTATTCCCAAATTCCCGTTCATTTTTCTATTAAATCCGCTCACTTCACCCAGTTGCATAATCTTCCTGCTTATATATTCTTGACCTACTGTTCTTGGTCTGTGAAACCATGAGTTATGAGTTCTAAATCTGTTGAAAACAAATTTCCCTGTGGAGTTTCTAGTTTCTTGACGATTAAAAATTGCAATGAGGTTTTTTGCCCACAAAGTATTGCTAAAGCCTATTATTGTAAGCTACAATATCAATAATACTAGTAGGTGGGACACCCTTTTAGATTGGGAGATAATATCGAGCTCTTATTTGATGTTTGTGCCACTGTTTGACATTTCTTACATGGTTTATGAGATATTGTTTTATTGGCGATGGATAGGGCCTATTATGTGTTGGTTCTAATGACGACAATTGGATGATGGAAAAGGCATGTTATATGTTTTTTCCTACTGCTCCAGGTTCAAATTTTATGTCACAACGACCTATGTTATCCATTGTTATCATTTCTATCTATTCTTGGATCTGTTATTGGGACACATGCAAAAGAGAAATGTTAGTAACAAAACATAAAGAGAAGTTGGGAAAGGGAAAAAGAAATATAAACAAATGCAAAAAGAAGGAATCAAACTTGCTCTTATGCTACCTACATGCATCGAAATTTAAATGATTGTTGTTATCCTAGCTAATAAGTTAATGGCTATGCAATTTTTTGAGTTATATAGTTGATATGCATTATGGTTAAGTTGGCAATGGTAATATATAATGTGGGTGGCATGTTTGACAAGTGATAGATGCTAATTCCAATGCATGGTTTAAATGAATGGTTAATGGATTAATGGTTGGCGTGTACTGAGAAATTAAATGGTTGGAGGGTGGAGGTGACATGCATTTACTGCACATCACCCTTACTCTTTCCACTGGATGCCACCCTAATCGGGTTATTGTTCAACTATGTTTGTTGCGGTTAGGCTCTAACTTTCAAGCGGAGGGGAGAACCGCTCAACCAATTCATGTTTTTAAGGTGCTCTTGGTTACAGGTATGCCTTTTTTCCATCCATGAATTTTCTTTGGTTATTGAATAGATAGTGGCTTGGCATGTATGGGTTTGTTCTTTCCTTGAGTCGGGAAATTGTGTTAATTGGTGATATTTTTCTGGAATGAATCATTGGTGGTTTTTCATTGCAATGAAGTTTGAAGTCACAGTGTTATTGGTCGTTCTGAGTGTTAGTAGCCATAAAGGCTCTATGTCATCCTTGTTGGTTTTAGTTGGAGGGTTTCGAGTGGCTGGTTGTCTTCACACATTCATATCACCATACCCAGTCTTTGGATTTTATGGGGTTTAATGGGTTGGAAGCACCTTCTATCACTGTGCATTATTCACTTGGGTATTGGGTTGTTCATGATACTAATGGTCACGCAATGGGTTATATTTTTTCTTCTCATCTCTGTTTCATCTCAATGTTGTTAGTTGGTTGGCTGAGAGAGCCACAAGGGTTATACCATGCATGTGTTAAGTATCGTTATAGGGCCAAAATGGAGCCTTGCTCCTCTGTTCATAGCCTCTCCTGTCACGGAAATTGTCACCATGTCCGTGAAGTCAATTGTAGTATACCTTGTGTGTGCATTGTTGGTCTCAAAGGTTTTCACTGATGGGAGGAATCGACTCTAGTCTCCCTGTGTTGATCCATAGAACAAACCCTTGATTTCTCAAGTCCAAGTGTTGATAGAGGGGACCATTATGCCATGTTGGGTATACTGTGGGTTGTTATGGATTAGTGGTGTATTGTCGATAGAGTTGATTACTGGCTCGCCCCGTGATTGTGTGATAGTGGTGTTGGTTTTGGTATCTAGTCACTATATTTGTTATTATAATTGAATGGATAAACTCAGCATGGTTGATTGGATGATTTTTTAAATTGAATACATAGTCGTTGTCCTTGTGATCATTAAACTGATAACCCAACATTGCTTTTAATTGATTACGTCACAACATTGATTTGTGCATGATGCATGGGTATATGTGGCGTTCCTACAGAATTATAGGTTGAGTGGTTGATTATTATGATTGTGTGTTTTAATTTCCATGGAAGTATTGCAATCATGGTGATTGTGGTATGACCATCCATTGTGTATGCTATCGATATTATTGGTTGTGCCCTCAGAGATAATCATCAAGTTTTTAAACATGGATTTGTTGCAATTTGATCATTTATGTTATGAAATCGGGTATATTCTTGTTGCCTCATTGTATTAAATGGATAGCCCAACATTTTGAATGTTTAGAGTCAAAGAAAATTGGACATGTACAGTCATAGAAATACAATTGTGTTTTTTCGAATGGTTTGTGTATTCCATAGCATAGCGTGTGTTGAAGTGGTGATCTTTGTCTATGTGTTTAAATAGCAAGTCAGGATCTTTGCAATTTAAATATGGTTTATTGTGTTGACTTTCCACTATGTATGTTTAATGAATATCATGCATTTTAACAGTGATAAACATAGGTGTTGTGACAGTATAACCTCATTGCAATTCAATTATTAAATGAATTAAAAGACATAATCGAGAAAGACCTTTGAATTGTATTTGATGATTGAAATAATTCATGACCAATGGTTGAGTTGATGCGGAACAGAGTGGAAGTAATTAACTGTGTATTCATTTGGAGATTGTTTTAAAATGCTAAATGGATAAATGAGAAGAGAAGAGCTCCTCTATAGCTTGTTATGGAATGTGTATTGTCTTGTTTTGGTGACACTGTGTTACAGATTGACTACGAACAGTGAGCAAGTTAATGCACGTGATTGTTTAAATTTTACACAGTAGTTGTTCTTTTGGCACAGTGATCATTTTTGTTGGTGTTGATCTTTGCCAATGATCATTTTGGTTGGTGTTGATCTTTTACATTGATTTGGAATGATTGTATGGATTACTTAATTAATTTTATGAACAGTACTCGTTCTTTTTCCCCACCATTATTTTTATTTTCACTAATTACAACCCCCTCGCCTTCCCACATTCATTTTTCACTCCCTGTTCTTAAAAATTAATTACAGTTAAGAGAATTTAATATTGAAATAGTTTGAAATCACAACTTCTTGATTGGGACATAGTTTTATGATTCTTGGGTTTACATTACAGTTGATTGCTTGTTGTCTTTGAGCAGTAACCATGATTCTTTTCCCCCCACATTTTATCTTTTTTGGCTCAATACAAACCCCTCGCATATCCCAGAACCTTTGTTCACCCCCTKCTCATCGACAAYAATTAAAACAATTTATATGGATTGGATTGCATGAGTCAGATATGTTGCTGAGCCAAAATCTATTTCATATTTTTAAAGCGTTGTCATGTATGGTTGTTAAAGAACTATTTGCTAATMAATTGTGCATAGAGGAATGAGCTATTCAAATAAAAGGATGAAAACCAAGGCCTACTATGCCTCTATCAAAGTGAAAGTCRCTACTACCCCTTCCGCATATTCAAATAATTTTGATAAATTTGTGTCCTCCCACATGCATTGGAAGGACGATTTCTCTCATATGATCAGTGAGATGAGGCTTAAAGATTCCACACAGCCTAAGGCAAGTTCAAAAGGACTAAAAKATGATAGCATCAAAAAGGGAAACATTGCCTCACAAACTGGAAAATATGGATTTTAATTTTATTATTGTTGATGACAGTTGACTTCAGATTTTCATATAGCATATTTTTGGATATGTTGGTAATATATTTTGGAAATAATTGCAAATATTATTGAGATAAATTGTCAAATATGAAGGTGATGATGGGAGTTACAAGGAGGGGTGTTTTGTTTAATTAACTAGTTATATTATGATTGTTGATAACTAAAGGGAGTCACAAGGGGTCCCACCTACTAGTTATTGTTTATTTAAAACCCTTATTATGATTTATTACTCTTCCCCCCTTAACTAAAAGTTGGTTGAGTTTTTAATTAACTTTACTAATGAGGTGGTTCAACTACTTCAACCAATTCTAAATTGTTTAAAGGAAAAGGAAGGGGAGGAACACGAAGAGGATAGAAGGAGAAGCATACTAAGGTTTTTTCTTTGAGTTTATGTTGAGATAGTTCATCTTTCATTCATTCTCTAATTTATCGCAAGCCTAATTCTTTTTTATGATAGCAGGGTCTTATTATAGACAGCAAGATTCGAGATTGAATTACATCATTCAGACACTTGTTTTTTAGAAGTGTTGATTTATCTTTGATATTCTATGTAGACTTGTATGTTTGTGAATTAGTTTTCATGACTAACAAAGGCTATTGTGCAGAGTCAAGTGGGCATCAATCTATGGCAAGATGATCCAGGTTTCAAAGTTCATTTTATGATTTTCTGTGAGAGGTCCTTTTGTGTGTTCCATCGGGGATGTCTAAGTTTGACTTTGGTCCAAAATTTTTCAATGAAATTTTGTAAAAGGAATGAATCTTTGGTGAATTGGAATGAAATAAAGGATTGCTTTATGTCTCATCTATCTTGATTATCTTCTTGGTGTCTTTACTTTTGTCTCTACATTTATTTAAACCACTGTTATATTCAGAAAATCATATAAAAAGTGAATTTCCAATAAGCTTTTTACTTATAAAAGACTAGCCTAAGAACTTGTAATCAATACTTGTGAGTTAGGATGTTATTTTTGTTGGCTATAAACATAGGGTGATATTCCTGCCTATTTTTCTTTAGCCAAGAAGAATCTGAAAATGCTTGAGTAAGATCATTTCATATATTTTCCTCAACATACACCTAGATTGAAACCCATGTAACTCTTGACTCTTATTATCACAATGATTTATAAATTGTAATACAAATATGATACTATTGAAATGATAGGAAAATGATCAAATTATCAATTTTGCATTTCAATAGATCTATGTTCTCCTCCTTATGATATTTGGTGTTTTTAGTTCTCCAATATAGGTTTCTTTTAAGAAACCACTACCAAATTCTCTAGTATAAAAAAATTTTAAAACTAAATCCCATTATAGGGATATGTCACTAGGAAATTTCATTAAGAGAGGAGAAGTATGGAAGTATTAATGTCGAATGAAATTCCATTATAGGGATATGTGTCATTATAGTAAAATAAGGAAACGAAATAGTGCAGATGCATGGAAAATAAGTAGTGCACTTGAATATTTTTTGTCGATAACTTTATAAGTTTTCACTTTGGTTTATCCTCAAAACAATATGGAAAGATCAATGTATCTATTGACAGCTCAATTTGATCTTTGAAGGAGAGATTAATTAATTGAAACTTTGAATTACATAAAAATGCATGGGATTGTGTATCATAATGGAAATTTGGAAAATCATATGTGCTAAATATTCCTCAATATGTGCTCTCATTATCAAATCCCCTTGGGAATTGCATTAAGGATTGCATGTTAATGGTCAAGCCAACTCTGATAAATCTTGAGCCTCAAGTCCCTCAAGCTAACCTAGTGCCCCCTTCAACTCCCATGAATGGATGGACTATTGTAACAAGAAAACAGTCAACTCATAATAATAAACTGCAATAATCAATTTATTTATTTTTAATCTAGGGGAATTGGTAACTAATTAGGATTAATTACCTAGGTGAGACATTGTCATCATCATCATCATTAATAATTGGCGATATTATATAAAATATATAATATACTTATATAGTTTTTTATATTGTTTGTAAAGTAAAGGAATTCAATTAGAAGCATAATATAATATATATATATATATACACCTTATTTTCATTCTCAGTGTAGCACCAAAAAATCCCACGTGACTCATTCACATGGCCCAAGCAATTGGCCACTCACTTCCTAGAGAAGAGATTGGCCCAAGCAATTGGCCACTCACTTCCTAGAGAAGAGATAGGCCCACCAATGAGCCACCCCACCTGCTAGCAAGGAAACCCTAGACCTATAGAAAATACAAAAACACCTAGAGAAGAGACAAGAAGAAACAATCCTCAACGATGAAGGATTACAATCTCACAATTTTAGCGTAGCAAGGGACCCAAATGCACCCTAAATTAATGAGTCCACAATAATTTATTGATGTTGATTTTAATCTAGTGATGGAGGGAGAAGAGGTGGTATTGTGATTTAGTACAATAATAAGAAGGTCATTTAATTCTTAGTCACTTGGATCTCTGCATGTTTATTCCCAAACTCTTTCAATTCAAAGACCATGGTTGTCTTGCAACATATTCATTAGGGATTCCATGAAATTCCAAACCACCTCTCCTCATCCTACTTTTCATGTGATTTATCTTGGTGGATTTGTTGTTTAACCTACCCTAGTTGTTGTGGGTCTCTAATCTATCCAATTCCTCAAGTTACAGACCTATTTGGGCATGTTATCATTGCTTTCTTATCTCTGAGTTTGTTTGGTGTTGATTCATTCCCTTGAAAAATCACCATCTATGCGCTTATACAAACTAAGGGCCTGGAATCAATAACTATGTGTATTATCCTTGTGTGATATCAAATGTTACTTCAAAACATGGCCCATGACACTTCATACAAGCATATGTGCATTTTTTTTGTTTTAATTGATATCATGGGTATAAGAAAAAGTTTCCTTGGCGACGCATTTTACCCTCATTGTTATGTCTTTATTTTGGTTGGGTGCTAATTTAATCCTACCTTATATGCACAAAACTTAGGCTAGTAGTAAGGCATGCCATTGTACCTATAAGACATGTCACCATGCCAATAATGGTTATCTTTGAGAGCCTACTTCACCTCATTTTCCAATATTTTTGGATACCTATTCTCCAAGTAGTTAAGGATTTGTAAAAGAAATTGTTGTTCAACAGATAGAAAGCATTGGCATATTTCTATTTCCAGTCATTTCGATACCATTATATCACTAGGGTGTGAATCTTATTCACAAATCATTTTAATAGCATTCCTAGAGTATCATTGTACAATAAGACATAAAAAAACAGAGGAAACCACATCAAAGGATATTTCTAGTGGTAATTTTGATCTGAATTTTATGAGTAGAAAGAAATGAATCCAGATTATTAAAATATGTTTAACACAGAATAACAGAGATACAATAAAATTGGTTTATATTCAATAAGGAAATAATTTGAAACTGTAAAATGAAGCGAAAAACAAGCTTGTCGGAATGGTGGCAGCTTATATCTGAGAAGAGTTGTGATAGTTGCTTTCATTCGCAAGAAGATGATTACAATGAGACTCTGAAGGGATTTTTACAATAAGAATGAATCCCAAAACCCTAGACATCCAAAAACCTAACCCTAGGAGATGAAGTGCCAAAAGTCATGTGGGCCCCATTGAGGTAAGCAAGTACATCAACTTCATGGGGTCGTAACTTTTGCATACGATCTTCGTTTTAGGCGCATGATAGCCTGTTGGAAATTTTATCTGAGGACTATACATGTTGTTGTCAGAATATCACTTTATCTGTATTTTGATTGTGGCGAGCCCTGAAAACGTTGTTTAGTGCCTCAAAACGACCTCAAAAGTCAGGGACCTGAAAACTAGGAAAAAACTGCCAAAGTGGAAAACTGTCAAAATGAACCAGTTGGAATAGGTGGGAGGCCACTGAGATCCATATGGATCAATCCCCCCCCCTTAGGAAGAAATGGTCTCCATTGCATTGAGTTCCCCTATCAGATGAGGAAATGTTTGTTGAATTTGGCCCCAGGTAAGCCACTTGCCTTGGTGCAGAAGCTGCTCTGCTTTGACAACTCGATAAAACTGGATCCTTTGATGTCGAGTTCCCTTGACCTATGTGTCCACAATATGATGATTGGATGCATGTTTCATGAAGTAGGGATTGAGATTTGTTGGTGTCAACTGCTCTGTTATCTCTGAGGTGTCCAATAATGGTGGGAAATGTGGCCGAAGGAGAGCCACGTTGAATATTGGGTGCAAGCCAAGGAAAGGAGGAATGTTGAGCTCAAAAGCATTGTCACCCACAACCTTGGTGATGGTTTATGGCCCATAACGGAGTGGTATAAGATTACTATGGGGCCCTGTAAGGCATTCTTTTTGCAAATGCAACCAAACTTTGTCTCCCACCTGGAACTTATGTGGCACCTGATGTTGATCATGGTGTTTCTTGTACTTGGCATTAGAATTTTGTAAAATATATAACACCTATTGGCAGATGTGTTGGATCTACTCAATGAATCGGGTGGCTTTGTCATCTTCAAGTGGAGCATGGGATGATTCGACCGAGGTGGATTCCATGGGTAGTGTAACATCCATGGGGCCCAATGGTTGGAATCCCAACCCCACTTGAAAGGGGTTGTGGCCAATTGAGCTATGTAGGGTTCGGTTGTATTTATGTTGGACATAGGGAAGAACATCATCACATGTGTGGGGGTGCTTGGAATTGTACATGCACGGGATATGTATGATCATCTGATTGACGACCTCAGTTTGGCCATCTATCTGGGGGTGGAAGGCAGTGGATTTGGTGAGCTTGGTGTCCAACAATGACTAGAGGCTCGACCATAATGTGTTGAGGAACTGAATGTCCCCATTTGAGAAAATGGTTTGTGGGATTCCAAAATGTACCCAGACTCGTTCAAATAATATCTTGGAAGTGGCCTCTGCAATGACTCTCTTCTTGTAGGCGGCCAGAATCACCATCTTGGAAAAAACAATCAACAACCACAAAAACACAGTCATTTCCCCTTTTGGTGAATGGAAGTCCTGACATGTATTCCATTGAGATAGATTCACATGGCATGTCAGGAGCAAGTAGAGGGGTGTACAGGCCTTGTTTCTTAGTGGTCAGTTTGGAAATAGTGCAGGCGGTGCAGGACCTAATATACTTTTCGACATCCTATCGAAGTTTCGGTCAGTAGAAATGTTTTTGCAACAATGCCACTATCTTTTCAACGTCGAAGTGTCCTACCACCTGACTATAGTAAGCTTCCCAAATCAGCTTCACTCGCTCGCTCGATGGAACGCAGAGATGGACCATACGGTACAAGAGCATGTCCTGAAGATGGAAATTAGTGACAACTGAGTTTGTGCCCAACATTTGGTATGTGGTGGCGAAGTCAGTGTCTTTCTCATAGAGGTGGGCCCATTCAGAGGTCTTGTGGCCGTAATATTCTAGCACCATGGTGACTGTCGCGACTGGAGGTCAGTTAAAATCAGCAACTTAGTTAGTACTTCTTGTTTTATACTCGATGTTGAGGTAGAACTGCTACAAGTATTTGGACCACTTCTGATGGCAGTCATTCTGTAATTTTCTTTGTGTCTGCATGAATTGCAGTGGCCTATGATCAGTGTGGATGATTGTCTCCTTCCCAAGAATGCAATGTCTCCACTGGTGGAAGGCTTGCACAATGGATTACATTTATTTTTCATAAGTAGGTTACTTATGAACAACATCTAATAGTGTCTCACTGTGATATGCCATGAGGTGGTCGTGTTGAGTGAGAACGACACCCACAACATAGTATGAAGCATCTGTCTCGATCTCAAAGGGTTGATGCAGGTTTTGTAATGAAAGTATTGGGGATGAGCACAAGTGTTGCTTCAAATCATCGAAAGCTTGTCGTTGGGACAGGCCCCACACAATGTTTTCCTTACCACCATCCCTGGTTACTTGGTTGAGGGCCCATGCAATATGATAGAATCCCAACACGAACTTGCGATAGAAATTGGAAAGGCCCAAGAAGCTTTGAAGCTCAGTGAGTGTGGTTGGGGCTGACCAGTCAAGGATGACCTAGATCTTAGTTGGATCCAAATGCACACCATGTTGATCAATGATGTAGCCTAGGTAATTGACCATGTCCATGTCGAAGGAGCATTTTTCCAAGTTGGCATGTAGCTTGTGTTGTCACAGGATATGCAGAACTTATTGACTATGTTGCAAGTGTTCTGCCCAAGTCTTGTTGTAGATGAGGATGCCATTGAGATACACTACTACAAAAGTATTAGTGAAAGTTCATCATCCATCATCCTCATGAAATTTGTTGGAGCATTTTTCAAACCAAAGGGCATGACCAGCCATTTGAAAAGACCTTCTTTTGACTTGAAGGTAGTCTTCCATACATCTGTTTGTTCTATTGGGACCTTGTGGTAGCTAGACTTAAAATCAATCTTATTGAAGTATTTAGCTCCCATGAGCTGATCAAGGAGGTCGTCGATTCAAGGAATCAGGTACCAGTTCCAGACTATGATTTTATTGAGGGCCCAGTAATCAATGCAGAGTCATCAGGTCCTGTCTTTCTTCTACACCAGCATGATTTGGATCCCACAAGGTGATGAGATAGGATGGGTGTGCCTCTTGTGGATAAGTTGTTGGATTTTCTTCTTGATCTCATCATTTTATAACAGAGAGCGATGATAGATTGGCGCATTGGGTTTCAGTGCATCAGGGGTCATATCGATGGGATGCTTGACTTGGCAGTGCAAAGGTACCCTGGCAGGTGAGGATAATATATCTGACTATTCTTAGCACTAGGTGGGACTGCCTTGGGTACCCTGTGCAATTTCATGTTCAAAGTAATAATAACACTACGATGCCTAGACTCATATACAACATGATGTTTCCATAAATAAGGTTGGCCCAACATAGCATTACAAAATTTGAGAGGAGAAACATCACACAATACCTCATCTTTGAAGGGCTTGATGTCGTACGACAGTTGGCACTGTTGGTTGACGTAAAGATCGGTTCCTTGGTGAATCCATCCAATGGTGTAGGGATGCGGGTGCGGCATTGTTGACAGGGCTAGCTGCTTGACAACCTCTACTGAGATGAGGTTCTTCTGGCTACCGCTATCAACAATGAAGTGCAGTGGGGTGCCTTTTACCCACATCTGTGAATGGAAAATGCACTCTCCTTCTTCTGGCTCGTCTGGTTCACCAGGATGGAGCTTGGTGGTAGCAACGGTGGCACTAGGTTCTGCATCAATGATCTGCCTCCCCCTTTTTGGTTCTGACTCAAATTCGGAACCCACATCTAATCTGGAGGCTTTCACTTCATACACCATCGACTGCTTTGAGTGGAAATCAGTAATGTTATGCCAAGGGCTCTTATGGAATTCACACCACTTCCCAGTATCTTTCTTTATCTTTCTGGTGTCCTTCTTTGCTTGCATCTTGTATTGGTTGTCCTAATGTTGTCCATATTTTCTCTGTCCTTTGTTTTGTGGGTTGGGGTGACCCTTTTCTGTATTTTGTTGTGAGGGTTTCCCAGGCCCAAATTGTCACGTCTTTTGTTTGAGCTTTTGCTCGATTTTGATGGCATATCGATAGGCTGCGCCCAAGGACGAGATGTCCAGAAATTCCATTTTGGTCTGGATGTATCTATGTAGAGCACCGTTATACTTGAGCACCATATGTCTCTCACATTTGATACCCAGCTTGGTGCGCAAGGTATGGAAGATATTTGTGAACTCTAGCACTACTTGGTCTCTTTCTTGTCGCGGTGTGGTCCATTTTGTATACAAGTCATCATAACTTTTGACAGGTTAGTATTGTTCCTTAATAGCATCCCTAAAGGATTCCCAGGTGATCGCGACTGTAAATAATGAGGGTTCATTTGTTTCATTTTTCTCACAGAAAGTTTCCTACCAATATTTGACATGGGGAATGGATTTGAGGAGCGCAAAAGTAATATTTTCTCTATTCAAAAAGTTATGGACAGAAAAATACCTTTCTAATAGATTCAACCATTTGTCTACAATGTCTGCATCTATATGACCTTCAAATATAGGAATATCAAAGTTGATTTGTACCTTGAAGGGGGCGGGGCCTCTGCTCGAGGAAGATGTGTCACCTATTGGTAGTCGCCGAAGGATTTGCGCAAAATTATCCGTCATCTCATTCCTCTGTTGCATGAGGGCTTCCTCAAGCAACATTTTGAAAGGATCTCATGGCCCGTCATATTTCTTTTTTCCTGCCATGAGAGGTCGCTTGGATGTGTGATATCTTTTGTCCTCAAGAGAAACAAGCTCGAGACCCAATTCTTTGTACCCTGACCTCTTTGGGGAGATGAATTAAGAATGACAATGAGCAAACCACTCTGATACCACTGATCCGGATTTTATGAGAAGAACGAAATGAATCCAGATTATTAAAATATGTTTAACACATAATAACAGAGATAAAGTGTTGGCACATGGGCAAACCCAGGGTTGAATGCTACAACAGCGCAGCAACAAAACCCTAACTACCGGCCCTTTCGGCAACACCTACGAAGAAGATGAAGTATCACCCAAGGTAGAGGCAGGGGTGGTTGTAGGAATCCAGTTTTTTCAACATTAGCTGGGACACATATCTATGATTCTATTCACTTAATAGAGAACTTCAATAGTTATATTCATCAATATCCAGTTCTCAGTTTCAGCTCAGTTAAACCCTAATCACAGTACAGTGTAGTGGTCAACCAAATCTGGCATCTAGCAACACTTAGTATGACAAAACAGATCAGATCTTAACAGATTCAACACTAAGCATATGTATCTAAGTCAGATCTAACATCCATCCATATTATTAAGCACATAGAATTAACATATCTATCTATCATTCATATATGTTAAAGCACTAAGAAAGTAAACATATAAAGACATCAATACACCGCACAGAGCAAAGAAACACAACATGTACATGGTTCACCCCCACCCTGGGGCTACATCCACCAACTCTTCTCTTCTTTATTATCTTGGTTCAAGCTTCTAACAGGCACACAACATCCAAGTCCCACTTCATAGAGGACATGAGATCTGTGCACCTTGCTAGATCCTCCTTCCTTGCGTTATAGTACAAAGCCTTCCACGGTCAGTTACAACCACTTTCACTTAGCCCTGCAAGTCTCACACAGTATGAACGAAGAATCTACAATCCATACTTAGCACTTATCCCAATATCACATAGATATTGTCTTTCTTAGCACTTAACACCATTTTCAACTACTACCTCTTACATTTCCTAGACATCTATTTATACTTTACAAAATAGGCCTAAACATGGGTAAACCCATGGGCCGACATCCCCATACCTGTTACATAATCCCAAATCCAAAAAAGGGCCCTAAAAGGGGTCTAGATCCTACAATCTCTTCTTCATCTTGTGCTTCGCCTTTGACAGCCCGTCGAAGTCCCAAAATTAGGTCAAACATGACCAAGAATCCTCAAAACTTGGTCAAGGGCCAACAGGCCCCCAACACTCACCTGTGACTCATCCTGAGTCACTCTGATCTGACTAGTTCTTCTTCAAAATCCTTGAGCTTGGCTCGATATGCTTTGACTTGTTGTTGTGTTATGGCCTCATGTTTAATGAACTCTTGTATGACTGCTTCGTTGACAGGTCCTTCTAGGCATTGTTCACCTACAGAGACAACTTGCTCCAGTTCTGCTCCTTGGCCTTCGATCTCTGTGAACAGTTGGTAAGCCTTATCCTATAAATTTTGGAGTCTCTGAGTTACTTCCATAACTTTGCTCTGAAAATTATGGACCTGTTGTTGGGAAGTGCGCTGCTTCTGGGATCGCTTCATTCTTTCCACAGCTGACAGGGGCTTCAATTGTGCCTATGTCATTTTGACTTGATACTTCACCTCTCGGAGCGTCGAATCCAGTGCCTTCAGTTCTGGATTCTCAATGATTTGCTCATAGGTTTGGGCACTACGATCAATGAGTTTCTTACAGTCCATAGCAAGGGATTTTATTCTCTTAACTGCACTTCAAGCGATTTCTTCTCTTTGATCCCTCACATCTTGCGGGGTGTTGGGCACTGTGGGGATCTCTAAGTCTGTGATTCGTTGTTGTAGTAGTTGGATAGCATCTGTGAGCTTCTCTACTTGATTCATTACTCGATATTCTGCTTATAGTTATAAGCTCGTCACAGAGAAAAGTGCTCTGTTGACTGCTTCTTTTACTTCGAGATGCTCTGTGAGCAACTGTTCTTTCTCTTGATGTATTTGTGCTTTCTCCACTTCAAAATTGACCTAGAGAGAAACCTTCTCCTGTTCTGTAATTCTTCATTGTTCTACAATGTCACCTTGTACTTGCTTCAAGGTCTGGGTAGCTTGTGTTGCTTCTTCTTGTGCATGATGAAGACGAGCTTCGACCGTATCAACTAATTGGAAGAGTTGGGTTGGCGCATCCCCCAACTCTGGTTCTCCTGATGACAGGGGCACAATGGAGACTATGCGACTAGACTGAAGGGCCTATTGTACCCCTTGGAACTTGAACTTAAGTCTATCATACATTTCCTCTTGCTTAGATTCTTGTTTCTCCATGATTTTCAGCGAAGCATCATTGAGGGAGGCTATGATGAAGTTGAAGTCATCAATAGTAAGCACGGTCCTCATCTTGTTCATGGTGGCTCTCAATTTCATTTGGGAAGAATGTTTCAGGACGAAAACTTCCTCTTCTTTAGGGGATTGATCTCTTCTCTTAGCGGTGTTATTTCACCTTGCTTCTATTCATCTCCTGTGCCATTTATTTCTTCCTCCTCACCCCCTCAGTCAGGTGATACTGAAGCAGTCTCTCCTGAGGTGTTGCTTAGGTCTTGGACCTCTTCGGTCTTCTTTGTTTTGCTAGGTCTGGGTGTATCATGCACGGTTTCTGGGCTGTCAAGGTCAGACATCTCTGCAGGGTCTGCTGGAATAAGGAGGTATGTCGACCAATACTTAGTGATCTCATCAAGATACTCTTCTGTGAGCTTGTAGTATGACTACAGCTACTCCTTATGTTCATCGGCTCATGGTATGAGGTAGATGAAGTGTCGATCTGCGCAAAACTTCATCAGAGGTCAGAATCTCTGTAAAGTGTTTGGAGTCATGCGATGTTCTGCTTCTATGGCTCTCTTCAGTTGAAGGTAGTAAGTATGAAAAGAAACGTTCGACTGCCATTGTTTGTTCATATCTCTCAAATACCAAAGGGTCGCGAACTTTGCAGCAAGCGATTCGAACGGTTCAATATCCGGGAAGGTCGCACCTTCCAACATCTCCTAGGAAACAAAGGCGATAAGGATTAGGATCCAGATGAAATGGAATTCATAGCCCTGATCTTTTTCTTTGCGACAGTCTAGCTCCATCTGATTCACCAGGTACTTCACCCAGTTCATCTGTAAACCTTCTACGCACTTCCCTGCGTGGTCGACGACAAAGCCTGTGACTTGGATAGGTTTTTTCTTCCTTACTAACTTTCCAGCTATGAGCTAGCAGGCTAGGTGCATTGAACCATTCTGGATGGAGGCTACCTTGTAGCCTCGCATTCCCTTTTAAACATCATCATATGTATCCTTTATCTTCTGTGCTAGCACACGATCTGTAGATTTTCCTGGATAGAACTCGTGCAGATCAGGTCCTTGCATACTTAATCCCGTGATCCTATGGATCAATGTCAGGTCAACTGTAATACGGTAGTCTAGCCATAAGTAAACACCATGGTAACATGAGAGAAATAACTTGACACGGGCATTGACTTCCTGGTGCATTTCGAAGTGTGGGATCTTCATTACATTTAACAGGGTGGACTGTGTGAGGTTCATCATCCACAGTTGAGGGATTATCTTTGAGTTCTTCCCCTTCATATTGGTCAGGTACTTATACGGGGCAAGCATACTGTAGTTCTTGTGATCTCTGAGGTTGAAGTCACTAAAATCCAACACTGCAATCTTGTCTTGTTGTGCTCGAACTTAGTGTATCCCCTTCGGGAGGTACGTAGTAATCATGGAGTACTCGAAAGATCTTAGCACACTATCTCGACTCACCACGCTGGCCAGAGGTAAGATGTAATCGGGAAATATGGATGGGATCAGCTTCGTATTGGCTAGGTCATCCCTGTGTTTGGTTCTCTTTTCTGATAATGGTCAGGATGATCTGGCTCTGCGAGCAGTTGACAGAGAGGCTTTCACTCCTCTTGTTGATGATGCTTGAATAGTTGCAAACATTTCTCTTTCATTCATTAGGTCAATGAGAACTTCCTCAACAATTTTCTTTGCAGCGCTAAGCTCATCCGACATGCATGCTAGTGGTTGAATATCTCAAGTTTGAAGAGTAATTGATTAATGCAATGGGATCACTAGTAATGGCACGATGATCACTATGAGAAATAAACTAATCTACGGGCTTAGATTCACGGTTAGAAAAATTGTTCTCATTGCGTGGTGCGACAGGATAAATAGATAACTTGTTAACGAATCTCTTACAACAGTTGCAAAGCCTTCATTAACTCAGTTATGTCCGTTATGGTGTGGTCCCAATGGTCTGGTGGTGAAATTTCTGATCATAAATGCCTTTCTACTCGTTCGGGCCGTCAGTCAAACTGTTATACTACTTCGCCAATGACTATATTGCTTCACCATGGCGAAGTGCCATGTGACGTTGTTCTAATATTCCGGAGAAGCTCCAATTTTGAAAATTTTCCTTCTGCGAAGTTCCCTCAGGAACCTTCTATAACTTTTCAATCTTAGTTGTCTTCTTACTTAGTTTTCTAGCCTTCTTTCCAGCGAGCTTCGTCTCGGAATTCCTTTTTCCATTCTGATTCTTATCTTTTTTTGGAAGAGTAACTTCGCACTGTTGATATTATTTCCTAGAAATCAGGGGTAGTACTTCATCTGTATCTGGAATAGGTACTTTAGTCTTATGTGAGTCTTCTAGTGTGCTTCCTACTTCGACATCCAAGTCTCTAGTTTTAAATAGTTTTGCTCGGTTCTCCTATTCTTCAATCAAGTGTGAGATCCTCCTAGTCATGAAATATTTCAACTATTGCTTCTTTTGCTCCAGGATTTCTTCTTCTTTTCTTCTGGCCTGATCTCCTTCAATCCAAGGTTTTTCCTAGTAGCATAGTAAATGGAACGTTGTTCTCAATAAATTTAACAACTTCAAATTCCTCCTTTGTCAAAGTTCCATTGGCATTCATAGATATTTGGTTAAGTCTTCCACATAGGGTTATCATCTTTCCTCTAAATAACCCTATTCCTCCCAATGAATGAATCATAGTAGGCTTTCCTAGAAGTTCCCAAGTTCTTTCTGTCATGATATTCACCTGTGTTTCCTCATCTGGAACACAGTCAATGTCAAAGTCTCCTATTCTTACTTCAATGCATTATTTTTCTTTGAATATCTCTGATAAGTTGATATGTCTATGGTCATTTAGGGTTCCTTGCATCTGTAGTAATACTTTCTCTAATCCTTTATGGGGTTCTATCATAATCTCATTTTCTGTATCTTTCTCGTGGTCTTCTTGTCTCATATTCATCCTTTCAACCTTAGCAATCATTCTAGGGCAATCCAATACTTCATGGTCCATAGATTTGCAATAGAGGCAACTCGGTCTCTTTCCAGTGCATTCCTTAGCCAAATGTCCCAGTCTTCTGCAACTGTAACAAAGAGTTAATCCTCTCCTTCTTTTAAATGATCCCCAACCTCTCTTGTAATACACGCTAGGATCATGGTATCTAACCTACAACAAATTCTTTCTAGGGTCCTGCATCCATTCGTTAGTCCAAACATTCTTTCTATGCATAGGTATAACATATCTCTCATTATTCTTATCAGATTTATTCATATCAAATCTTCTTTCTTCTATCAGTGCCCGAGTTTTCAATATAGGACAAATATTATCAAATATACCTAGATCCATACTTTAGAAACAAAAATTTCCACTAATCTTATCTTTAGCAGAGCACAAAGCTTCCAGATCTTAAAAAATTTCACTAGTCTTACCTTTATCAGAGCACAAAGCATTCAGATCTTACCTCTTTTCTTCAAATCTGACTTCTTTTCTTTAGCACAGAGCTTCACAAAATAATTAGAGTATTGCGCACTAGAGCAACAGGTCTACGCACGAAGATTTCAAAATTTCAGTTCAGATCTTTGCACAAAGATTTCTCTTTTCTCAGTTCCCGACAATCAAAGTTTTAGATCCCAGCAACGGAACCATTTGTTGTCACATGGGAAGACCCAGGGTTCAATGCTACAACAACGCACCAACAAAACCCTAACTACCAACCCTTTTGGAAACACCTTCAAAGAAAATGAAGTCTCACCTGAGGTAGAGGCAGGGGTGGTTGCGGGACTCAAGTGTCTGCAACCTTATCTAGGACACATATCTATGATTCTATTCACTTAACAGAGCACTTCAGCAGTTATATTCATCAATATCCAGTTCTCAGTTTCATCGCAGTTAAACCCTAATCACAGTACAATGTAGTGGTCAACCAGATCTAGCATCTAGTAGCACTTACCATGATGAAACAGATCAAATCTTAACAGATTCATCACTAAGCACATGTATCTAAGTCAGATCTAACATCCATCCATATTATTAAGCACATAGCATTAACATATCTATCTATCATTCATCTATGTTAAAGCACTAAGAAAGTAAACATATAAATATATCAATACATCGCACAAAGCAAAGCAACACAGCATGTACGTGGTTCACCCCCACCCTGAAGCTACGTCCACCAACTCTTCTCTTCTTTATTATCTTGGGTCAAGCTTCTAACAGGCACCGAGCATCCAAGTCCCACTTCGCAGAGGACAGGAGATCTATGCACCTCTCTAGATCCTCCTTCCTTGCGTTACAACACAAATCCTTCCACAGTCTGTTACAACCACTTGCACTTATCCCTACAAGTATTACACATTATGCATGAAGCATCTACAATCCATACTTAGCACTTATCCCAATATCACACAGATATGCTCTTTCTTAGCACTTAGCACCATTTTCAATTGCTACCTCTTACATTGCCTAGACATCTATTTATAATTTACAAAATAGGACTAAAAATGGGTAAACCTATGGCCCGACATCCCCATACCCGTTACATAATCTCAAATCCCTAAAAGGGGCCGAGATCCCACGATCTCTGATTCGTCTTGCGCTCTGCCTTCGACAACCTATTGAAGTCCCAAAATTAGGTCAAACATGACCAAGAATCCTCAAAACTTGGTCAAGGGCCAACATAAAGTAAAATTGGTTTCTATTCAATAAGGAAATAAGTTGAAACTATAAAATGCAGCGGAAAAAAAGCTTGTTGGAATGGTGGCGGCTTTTCTCTGAGAAGAGATGTGATGACTATGCTCATTTTCAAGAAGATGATTACAACGAGGATCTGAAGGCCTTTCTACAATAAGCATGAATTCCAAAACCCTATACATCCAAAAACCTAACCCTAGGATATGATGCACCAAAATTCATGTGGGCCCCGTTGGGGTAAGCTAGTACATCAACTTCCTGAGGTCATAACTTTTTCATATAATCTTCATTTTAGGCGCACGATATCTCGTTGGAATGGTATATCCGATGAATACACATGTTTTCATCAGACTCTGACTTTGTTTACATTGTGAGTGTGGAGAGCCCTGAAAATGTTGTTTAGGGCCCCAAAACCACCACGAAAGATGGGGACCCGAAAACTAGGAAAAAACTGCCAAAATGAACCAATTGGAATAGGTGGGAGGCCACCGACATCCATCTGGATCAAATTTATATGACGATTGGCATATATGATTGTTGAAATTTGGGACAAATGGATTTGTTAACATGGGTGGAAACCTATTTGATCAACTATAGCATGTAATGTGATAGGAATATAGTATCCTTTTCTCCAAATACCTTACATAATGTTGATGTTTGGACAACATCAGGAAGACATTCTCTAAAGATAATAATTAATAATATAATTATTATTGATTATTATATATATTATATAATAAGTAAATGATAATAACAAAAAGTTGTTGATTATTCAAGGGACACATCCTTTCATGGATGGTCACCTTATGTTCCCTATATATATGGAACACTCATCATTGTAGTAAAATATCAATTTTATCTTATGTGAAGAACAACAACATGGTATCAGAGCAGGACTAGGCTAACTCCCTCATGAGAGGGCCCATGATCTTGAAAGAAAGTTTCTTTTATTTTTTGTTGTAACAATGTGAGAGATATGAATGCACATGATCCGTTAGAGGGAGTCTCATAAATGGATCTAGTTCACTTTTTGATCCAACAAGTCTAAGTTTTTTTTATGTGTTCTTCTCTATTGTTTTTGAGTTGTGAGAAATGAGACTTTGATGTCATAGTATTAGTCTGTTGGCTAGCTATGCATATGTAGAAAAGGCAGACCAGAGACAGACATGTTCCCTGTCGCTAGAATCACTTCTTCCCGGGCCATGGGGAAGATATTTCCATCGAGTGATCCCTAGTTTCATGTGCCAACAAGGGGATTTCACCACCAGGAGTGATATGGGAGGTGGGTCCATCTATGGTTCCAATTTCCCCGAAAAGAATTTCATAAAGAATCCCACCCAGCCAAGAATCCTATTAATGAAAAATGTTGACAAGAATACCAACGGGATCCCAGTTGGAATGGTTTGGTTTTCTTCTGAGCAAAGGTCCAGAGGATGGGCAATGGGTATTTTGCTTCGACAAAACAAAGATGTGAAGTTGTGAATGTATTGAGAGCCCTATTTCCATTGCCATCTACAGAACGTGCAGATAATAGGGTAGTATAACCATTTAGTGCAAGAAATTTGTGGATTCTTTCTTCAGAGCACTAATATCAGTATTGTGAGTTCTATTACTATTAGTTTGAGCTCAAATTTGTGTTCTTTTCATGCCAATTTTCTCAAAATAATGGAAAAGGAGTGAGAGTTAATAAAAGCATGAGTAGGGTTTCAAACCGGTCGAATGGGTTTCCCTCAATAGAGGTAATGCGAATCTCGTGGTGATAATCTGGGAAAAGGGTTTCACATGTTTATGTGAGGTTATTAAGAGTTTTATGTTTTATGGGTCGCCCTCATTTTCTTGTCATCACACATAAAGGTGAAAGGATTACTAGTATCCAGCTAGAATTTATAACAGAGACCCATCTTAATCTAGAGAATGTACCTCACCCACACAATGTACAGAAACCAAACATCCAACTATAAAAACAACTATAGTCATTTCATGTGATGAAGCGAATACACCAGCCAACCTCATGATGTTTCTGGGGACTAGTGGGATTTTCATTGTGCAAGAGGTTAATGAGGCGGAATCTCCATGTTTTGTCAGTGTTAATCAGTT
>ML788991.1:758229-781622 GCA_009831015.1 Picea engelmannii
GTAAGGCATTCTCAACAAGTTGTTGGGGTACTCGTTGAAGGGCATTGATTTGAATAGTTTGTTGGGATTGTACCAGGCCTTTAACATATCCTTTGATTTAAGTGGGAACTTCTTGATAATATTTTCATCCATTGATCTTTCCCCTTTATCCAGGTGGTAGCGGGAAGCTATAGTTGACGCTTCGAAAGATGTTATTGGGTGCTCCCTGGAATTGAGAATGTACTTGGTATATAATTTCATATGCCTCACTATCCATGAAATGGACTCTACACAGGGAAATATTGTTGTGTGTACTGCCACCTTATATAGCTTTAACTTTTTGTTGTTCCTGAATATTTTTAGGTCGAAGTCTTCTTCTGCCCCTTGAAGGAAGGTTTGATTGCTAAACATTCAGTAAACCTCACCCCCTTTGATTGAAGTTTCTATGTTGATAATCCCTTTAGTGTCATCGTATATGGGTCCTGGGAGGTCTACTTCTTCCACCTAGAACCTCCCACTTTCAAAGGCCTCTTCCATAAGGAGCTTGTTGAGACTCTGAAATCATTTGAAGAGTGACATGTTTGGATCTAAAAAACATGTTTATCATTAGTTCAAAAAAAACCAATTGTCATATAGAAACATCAAATCCTAACTATTTCATTAGCAAGAATGGAATGGTTGGTGTGGAATGCTTCGAACGAAGCATAATAAAGGAAATGGTGAGGATTAGTTAGGGTAAGGTAGATGGGTGTGAAGGGATTTGAGGGGTTAGGGTATAGAGCCTTTGAGGGGAACCCCAATCTACTAGGAAAACTAGGGCACCACTGCAAAGGGGAGATTGGAGTTTTCGAAGGTTCAGAAGGATAATATATAGAGGTGTATGCGTAGGTTGAAGGGTTGGAAAGCAGGGCAAAAAGTAGGGGAAGGAATTTTTAGGATCGACTTTCCCTCTTTGGTGCCCATCCATATAAAAAGGAAATGAAAATGAAGTGATGAACGAACACGTGGAAGAAGGTGAGTTACCTACCTGTCATTTTGAAGATGACACATGGGTGAGAAGGAGGTCGATGATTTCTTAGTGCTTTCACCTACGGGGGTTTCTCCTTAAATGCGCTCCAAATGCTTTTCGGTGACAATGGTGGAAACTAATCCCTAGTGGGTATTTATAACCTTTTTTCATCCATTCGACATGAGAAACGAGGAAAGGAAAAGCATGTATCAGTGTTTGGTGGATAAGTGATCATCGTTGTCGATACATGAAGGAATGTCTTTGTTGAAAACTTCTAAGTGTTTTCACTCTTGTGTATCGGCGATTATGACTGGATGCGTGTTGACATGTCAGCGAGAAAAAGTATATTGATGTCAATATGCCAAGAAGAACCCATCAAAACTTGAAGTGTCATGTGTAACAGAGGTAATGGTGAGATGAACAGCGGTGTGTCAGAAACAAAAAATTTATTGTCACTGATACACAAAGGTTTAAATCAAAAATTTGCTAAGTGTTGGCCACTTTTCAATATCGGCGAGGAAAAGGTCGACTCGTCGATATCACTGAGGGAAAGGTTAACTCATAGATATATATCAAGTCAATGAGTTTTTTTTTGGTGTAAGTTAGTTTATATATTAAATCCTAGAAACAGTTACATAAGATGAAAAAGGACTAGCTAGCGTGATAGTGGTGCTCAACTGGGAAACCATTGTTGTCCTGAGTGCCAGAAAAAGAAAGATTTGGAATCATATTTGGTAGTGGTACCCTTTTGGGAAACCACCGTTGTCGATTGTTCAAAAAATGGGGTGATCCATGTCCAAGCCATGCAGGGCGAATACCATAGTTTAGAAATAATTAAAAAGTAACTAAAAGACTGATAGCCTCCCATGGCTGCCTGTGAGCAGTGTTCTGCCAAAACAAGGAAATAGAAAGAAAATTAAAAAATTGGACGGAGTCTGGGCACGGGTCTTGCCCTGGGTCTTGCCCTTGTCATGTTCCATCATTGCCTTTTGTAGATATTGGAGGAAGGCCATCAACTTGTCAACCCTTCTCCAACGATCTGCCTCTCTGTTGTGCATTTCGAGCGAAATTGTTTTAAGCTCCCTTGGGTCTCGGTTGATGTTGCTCAGGTCCTGTTTGAAGCCATTCATGTCCCTTCGGAGGATGCTCATGCCGTCCAAGTCTTGTGCGTAGTGCCTATGGCCACCAACTGAATATGTTGAGGAGTCTGAGGTGGAGGGGGAGGGGGAAAGTCCGAGGGGAGGGTGACGAGGAGGGGAGGTAGGAGGTTGGTGGCGAGGGGGAGAAGGAGGAGGTGGCACATACCCCAATGAGTTTCCAAACAGGTTGAACCACTCAACCCTACAGCCGTAGGGGTTCGAGAGGGGGGAAAGCCCAGTGAGGGGGTCTATGAGGGGCTAAGAGGGAGGGGGCGCAACAATTGGTGCAAGGACAGGGGGAGGAGCTGCATTAGGAGGAAGAGGGTGGGCTGCTACTTCCTAGGGGCCCAATACGGGGGGAAAAATCAACGTAGGGGGGTGAATGTGGAAGGGCTCGACTTTTGGAGGAGTGGTGGGAGGAGGCTTAGCCTCGACTGGATGAACAGAGGTGGGCAGAATTCTTCATCTAGCCGCTTACCAAGCGACACCTCGCTTGGGCTTGCCCTTGGGACGAGACATATGGGTCGAGCTAACATAACTTGAGGATATGCCGAGAAGAAAAAAGAGGGAGGCCAAGGTGGGCATGAGGTAGCTGCACCAAGGCAAGGCCAATATGTGCTCAGAGAACTTGGAGACGGTAAGTGAAGTCCTCAGCATACAATGGGCCGAGGAGTGAATAGACGAGCTCAGAAAATCCCTGTGTTCGGCTCGTGCCATGATGTCGCCTGCATTCTAGAGCATTCGGCACGTGTGACTACGGGTGCACGTAGGAGGAGTGAAGGTTGGCAGTTGAGTGCTGACGTTCATCGAGATATGGAGTAGGGGGGATGTGACTAGATGGGTGTGTAATGTCCCATTTTTCCTAGGCAGTCGGAATACCGTGGTGGTTTACACAGTTTCTTGTAAACCATTAGACGGATGAGCTAGGGAAATGATACTGGTAAAGTCACTTTCGAATTATAAAGTGAAAACTTAAGAAAAGTGAGTTTATTATTATTAAACCCCTTTTTAAGGGTATTTCTCTCCAATTAATAATTAAATGAATATTTTAATGGAGAAAAGGACAAGTGAATGAATAAAAGGATGATTGAAGGGGAAAAAGGGATTATTGACTAATCATTTTGAGAAAATTGTTTTGGAGAAAGCTTGTGAGCTTGAGACGAGGGTTTTGAAACCCTTGGAGAGAAAATTCGGTTTCGAGGTTGAAACAATACCTTCCTAGTTGAAGATCAGAAAATCCATCCAGGTTTTTCATTTGTAGGTAATTGGCATTATGATCCAAGGACATTTGTCTAAGATTGATTTCATTATCATTTGTGGAGAAGAGGAGTTTTTGTGGCAAGTGTGGAAGGATTGGGCGTCTTCTTGTACTGGGCGCATTCTCCATTTGTGGCTGAGTATTTTCCCATCGTAGTTGGGTCATTTACCTCCCAAATCGTGGTTCTTTTTGGCTAGAGCATGGACCTTCTATTGTGATCCCTATGGGTCGATTTTTCCTTGGTGATGGTCGTGACTCTCTTCCACAGGTTGCGTGTCCATCATTTGTTGCATGGGGGTGTCGAGCAAGGGGTTGTTGGTCATTTTCCTGTGGTGCTGCATGTTCCTTTGAAGTTGGTCGTGCTGCATGTTCCTTTGAAGTTGGCTGTGTATCTCTTCCTTGGATGAGTTGTGCTGCGTGTGAGGGAAAGAATGACACTATGGATGATCATTCTCCAGTTGCTGGCCATGTAAACATTACAATGGGGGTATCGTTGGAGTTGGACTGCCATAACACTTCGATCAAACAGAAAATCAATCATCACCTAAGGCGCATCCTTTGTCCACTCGTGAAGGGAAGTTTCTGTGTAATTTCCATGGCTGTGTATGGTTGGTGGCTCCTAGCTATCTATAGCATTCATCTCCTTCCTCTTTGAGAGGTATTTCTACCTCAATTCTGCCTGATATTGGTTCAACATCTATATTTAAATAAAATCATAGCCAAGATAGTACAATTGCTCAATTGAATGTGTATGTTTGCATTATTATTTTGTGGGTTTGTCATAACATTGAAATAATCCATTTGGTACTTCATTAGGGAGGCATAAAGGGTTTGAAAACCAACATAACGGCAAATAAAACAAAGAGACAGCCTGTTGTCCATTAGAATTTCACCTACAGCCATAAAATATAGACGCACACAAACTGTTTGACGAAAGTCCAACACCAAACAAGAAGAGTTTTCCTAACTTTTTCAACAAAGAATATTTCAGGGTGTCAGGTGGTTGGATGCCCATCCCAGTGGCCTCCCCGTGTCCTAATTTTCCTCTGTTCTTGGAAACACCCCATCTGAGGGCCGATCTTTGGTGCTTTCCATGTTTCTGCAAGAAATAACTGTGGGATGAGAGGGGTTCAATGTGGGTGAGCACGCGAAGATTCTCTCTTCCATTTCCACCCAAATAGTTGCCAGCAGGTCAACCACTTGATTCGCCTTCCTACGAACATGAGAGGGATAGATTACCTAGTGTGGTTGAAGGATGGAGTTGATTCTCATAATCCCATTCGTGAGTCTCCAACTCGAAGAAAGTTTCTCCATATCAGCCCCATTAAGGAGGTGGGAGAGAATATTTATGACAATTTATTAGTCCCCCTTGGAAATAATGGGGAAAGGATCTAGTTCCATTATTGCTTGAATTCCATCAAGGAGTCCCCAGACCTCTGCAGAGTTGTTAGTGTTATGGACCAGATTCCAGGCTGTGATATGTAGGTTTTCCCCTTTGTTGTTGTGTATGACAGCTCCGACCAAGTCAATGAGTTTTGAAAACTTAGAAAATTTAAGAAAAAAAAAACTTTGAAGGGATTAATCAAGTAACCTAAGGGAAATTCAACTTCCATGACAAGATAAATGGTCTTGGGATGATAAGAGGGAGGGTCCCTATTTCTTGGGGGAAAATTGAATCTTTGAGCAATGAAACAAGAAAAAGGGAAGTTGTTGGTGCATGGAACAACAATTAGCGACACATTAGGCAAAGCCATGAATTTTTGCATTAAACGTTTAAACAAAAAGACTTAAGAAATAAAATAACTTACCATGCATAACCGAGAGGCAGAGTGAGCAAGTAGCCTAATTTAAAGATTGGCCCTACAATACGAAAAACAAGTAAAATGGTGCTTGATTTGAGAATTGAAAGGATAAAAAGTCATAACAAAATGGGTCCTTCAACAAAATCAAAGCTTCCAAACATTTGCAAAGGCTAAAATGAAGAGATAAATTGGCTAAGTCTCCCTTGAGTATTAAAAACTTCAATCATAAAGCTTGAATTCAAATGCAATTTGCCACAAAAACCAGAAGACAAACCAAAATATCGAGACAATGGATAAAGGTGTCTCCAAGTTTTGCAAAAAATCTAGTGCTAATCAAAAAGAGCTTCCAACGAGTTATTATTCAATGAACTTTACGGTGGGAGGATGTGATGAAGGTTGTAAGTGACCCACTCTCCATCAAATAAACCCTAGATTGGTGATAATCAAGGTTTTTTATTAAGCTCTTGCAATATTGAGAACATAATTATCGTCGGGGACCTCAATGTCACTTTATCCCAAGGGGAAAAAAAAGGGGGAACCATTGTAAGAGATCCCATTCGAGAATGGGTTGAGGATACCATACTTGATTGGGAACTGGAAGATATAAAACCTTCAAGAGGAAAATACACTTGGTCTAATAAAAGAAATGGCCCAGGACACATAGCAGCAAGGTTAGATAGATTCCTAGTCCAAAGCTCCTTTCTTCTCTTAGGCCTGAATGCAGAGTCTAAGATCCTTCCCTTCAGTGCTTCCGACCATAAGTCGATAAGTATAGAATTCACCAAAGACTCCCCCCTGGGCCCGATTCCTTTTAGATTCAACCCAACCTGGATTCATCATGAGGAGTTTATTGAACTGGTCACCGAAGTTTGGAAGGATCCAGTTTCAGGCTCGCCCTTTTTTGTGTGGGTAGAAAAGATCTGAAGGTTGAATAGGGCTCTCAAAATATGGGCAAAATCACTAAAATCACCTGCAGCCCAAATAATGGAAGCTCAGCAGCAGTTGGAATTTCACCAACTAAAAATGGAAGAAATAAATATCAGTCAAGACATGTTGGAAAAATAAACAGACCTTCATAGATAGCTTCGCACAACATGTAGAGAGGAAGAATAATATTGGCAAAAAAAAATCTCGAAGTCTTTGGCTAAAAGCTAGAGATAAAAATACAATTTTTTTTCATAAGCAAGAAGAAGCCAAAAAAAACTACAACTCTATCAAGGAAATCCAATTTTGGAATCAGATTGTCAAAGACTTCGAAGGAATCACGCAAGTTGCTCACCTCCATTTCAAAGGGATTTACACTAAGGATACTCCCATTGAAATCCATCATCAAGTTATCAATTTGATCCCGACATTCGTCAAACCAAGATCCAATCAGCAACTTATAACTCTGGTCACATTAAAAGAAGTGAAATCAGCCTTGGACAGTCTAGCCCCTAATAAAGCTCCAGGGCCTGACGGCTTTACAACCCATTTCCTTCAAGTCTGTTGGCCAATAATAAAGCATGACCTACATAAAATGGTGTTAAAGTCACAAAGGTGCCACAAGATTGGGGGAAGCACTAATTCTGCGTTCTTAGCCTTAATTCCTAAATAAAAAGGAGCCCCATCCTTTGACAGATTTTGTCTGATTTCCTTGTGAAATATTGGCTACAAAATCATCAAAAAAGTAATCGCCAATTGTCTCAAGGGTTTGTTCCCAGTGATCACTCCTGAGAATCAAGGAGGCTTCATCAAAGGAAGGCAGATAACTGACAACATAATTTTGTTCCAAGAAGCAATTCACTCAAGCATGCAATGGGGTGAAAAAGGTATGATTGTGAAACTAGATCTAGCAAATGCTCTTGACAGAGTAAGGCATGATTTTTTGTTTCAGGTAATGCAAAAGTTTGGCTTCAATGCTTCTTTCATCCAATGGATTAAGGCTTGTATCGGGACTCCTTGGATTTCTCTGTTAGTCAATGGAAAAGCAGCAAAATTCTTTCATGCATCTAGGGGGATTAGACAGGGATGCTCGTTGTCCCCCCTGCTATATGCCATTCAAGCCTTAACGCTAATATTTCAACTAGAACATTGTCGCTCCCAACAAGAATTAATGGGCATAAAAATTTCAAGAGGGGTCAAAAACATAAACCATGCTCAATTTGTCGATGACACACTTCTTTTGGGAGGGGCTAGTACCATCATAGCTCGTAAATTAAAGCAGCAGCTAGATATTTACAAGGAAGCTTCTGGGAGCCAAATAAATCACAGGAGGAGTCAACTATTTGGATGGAACTGCAAGCCAAGGGAAATGGTGGAAATATCTAGAATATTGGAGATGGAAGGGGAAACTCAATGGGAGTCATTCAAATACTTAGGAGTCTCTATCTTCAAATCCAGGCATAAATATTCTCACTAGTCTCCTGTAATTGACAAAATAAAAACCAGAATCCAAGCATGGGGGGCCTCCTGGTTAAACTTGGTAGGGAAGCTAGTTCTCCTTAAGTTGGTGTTGGCTAGTATTCCAATATATCAAAGCTCCATTATGTTAGCTTTAGCTGGTTGCATAAGTCAAATAGAGTCTCTTCTAAGAAAATTTCTCTGGAAAGGAGGCTATCAGAATGAAAAAAAATTGTCTCTAGTCAGTTGGGGGAAAGTAACAAAGCCTTACTCAGAAGGCAGTCTTCAAATAAGAGACTTGAGATTTCAAAATCTGTCACTAGGGGCCAAACTTCTCTGGAACCTGGTCTCTGAAAAACTCACCTAGAGCAAGCACACCCTGTGGAAGAAATACTACTTAGGCGCTAGAAGGAAGTGTCTTAATACAACCCCTAAAGTCTCAAAAGGGTTGCCAATATTCACAATCTATCAAAACTCCTATGGATGCTTCAATCCCCATTTAACCTGGAAATGGACAAAACATACTAATTTGGGAGGACTCGATCCTGGGAGAGCCTCCTTTATATTCCATTCTAGGCACCACCAATATAAAAAACTTCCTTCACGCCCAAAATTTAAACATGATTTGGGACATCTCAAAGTGGCACTCTTATGCAAACAAAATATGGAAAGAATGGAAGTTGTCTTGAATCCCAAGCCACCTGCACAATGAAGAAATATGATTGCTCACGTTACTCCAGGGGAAATCGTCGATTGCAGTAAGTAAGAAAATCAAATGGGATGGGGACATCAGTATGGTTTCTACACAGTTTCAGAGGGTTATAAGCTTGCCAAAGAAAATCCGTATGCCTCCCCCAACCTGGTCCTGTGGAAATAAGTCTGGAGACACAAATCCATCCTGAAAATTGACATGTTCATATGGATGCTAGCTCATAACACCATTCTCAGAGGAGATAACCTTAAAAGAAATGGATGGGAAGGCCCCACGCGTTGTCCCTTCTGCATATCACATGAGGAAACCACATCACATATATTGTTGAACTATTTATTTGCTTGGGAGGTTTGGAATCTGGCATTAGCCCCTTGGACCACTCAAGTCACTCTCTCGGATGAGATACCCAACCTTCTTCTCAACTGGCGGGCTTTATGCCCCCTCTCCCTCACAAGGAAAGACCAACTAAAAAGTTGTTGGGCGTACCTTCCCAAGTTTATTTGTTGGAAAATATGGTTAGAACGCAATGCCTGAGTCTTCAAAGGGAAAACTGCCAGAGAGGGACAAGTGACTGCAAAAGATAAAGCAATGATGGGGGACTTTCTATCAGTCACCCATTTTCCATCAAATAAAGGTAGGTTAACTCCCAACGAGGAAGAATGGTTGTCAAGCCTTATCCCAAGTACTCTGAAAGTACCAAATGCTTCTGAGCCCCCTACATGCCAGTGGGAAATCAGGTTGGATCCTTCAACTTTTACAATATGGTGCAGATCCCTTCAAAGGCATAGTCTATTCTTTGGCGGAGCTTCTAAAGGAAACCCCAGTGAGGCTAGCAGGGGAGGGGTGATTATTGACCCCGACGAAATAAATGTGCTATCGTATTCTTGTGAAATCGACAAGGACACAAACAACATAGCTGAAGCTTTAGCTCTATGGCAACGATTATCTCAAGCCCAAATCATGAACATTATGGATCTCAATATCTTTGGAGACTCTCGTATCATCATCCAATCCCTCTCTTCTAAGAACCTTACCAGACATATGAGGCTCAGGCAAATTTTTCAGAAAATTAAACTTCTTATGACCAATTTCCATTCTATCCAATTATTCCACGTTCTTCGGGAATTAAATGGCGAAGCAGATAAAGAAGCTGACAAAGAAGTATTTCTAAGCAAAGGATTTCTCGTACTAGAATGAGCCGAGGGATTTTTTAAATTACTATAAAATTATGCTTGAGAGATAGCCCTGAAGTCAAAGTTGAAACTACCCAATGAAGACTGGTTGTAATTGTGCTAGCAGTTTTCTGTTGTTTTTATAATATATCTCATACTCGTTCTTGTTAAAATAATAATAATAATAATAATAATAATAATACTTGTAACATATCTTTATATATAACTTTCATGCCACATCAATATTCTTTTGGAATGTGTTGTGTGATAAATTCTATGTAAAACTATATGAAATGTATTAAGAAACAAACTATGAATCATTAGGGTACATAGTGGGAACTTAACATCATCTTAGCTAAAGCATTAAAGGAGATAATATCTTTGGAAATATGCATAGCTATGGTGTTGTTTGCATCAATTTTGAGAAAATATGATTGAAATCTCTATTAATAACTTTCATCATCCTTCGGATTGAAAAGATCCCCATTTTCACTATAGGATAAGGGGGTAAATGAAAGAAGGATGATCTTAAGTATATTTTGTTACACCAACATGTTAGGAGTTGTTGGGAATAGTTTATAAGGGACCATTGAGTCATTTAATTGTGAAGGTTGGTCGTTGTCCTCCTCGATGTCATCAAATGGAGTTTTGTTTGTTATCACTTGGATGTTGAAATTTCTAATAGTGGTTTTTTTCAATTAATTTTATTGATTTTGAGTTCTCTAATTTGTAAATCAAGCTTGATATTAGAGTATGGAACCACTAATTTTATTTAAAATATACTCGTTCTACAATCAATCAATCGTCATGTTAATAGAAGACACCATTTCTTTGTGGGAGATCTCATTGACATATTTGTGTTCTCTAATTTGTAAATCAAGCTTGATATTAGAGTATGGAACCACTAGTTTTATTTAAAAGATACTATCCCTACAATCAATCAACCATCATGTTAATAGGAGACACCATCTCTTTGTGGGAGATCCCATTGACATAAATATTCTATTATATTAGGATTTATATTTTGTTGTAGAACAACACTCACAACCAATATAGAATATATATTTTATTTCAAAGGTGGAAAGACCTATCATAACTCAATTTCCAATCGATAGTGAGGACAACCATCATTGGCTACTATCCACAAATGTGAGTTGACTCATCACCATTATTCAAAGAAAACCATGCCACCTAAACTACCTCATCGGTGGTCCATAAGGTGTTAGACTTTCACTCCTACCACATGTTGAAAATGTGCCAACTAATTTCCCATGCAGATTGGATCTTAACTCCCAGTATTCTGCAGTTAACTATCAATTAAAAATAGAATATGCATGCATGCACACTAAAGTGATCAAGTTGTATAACTGATTGATCATATTGTAATCAATTAGTCTAATTGTCTGATAGATGTTATATATCTATGCATACTCGTAGAGGCATGTGTGCAGTGAGTGGATAGCGGTGTGGGATGAGTGAGATGATGGTTGTAAGCCATGTGTTTGGCTACTGTAAATCTCCCTTGAATAAAAAGAATATCTATTATCATTGCCCCATGGTTTTTCCTATATTGGGTTTCCACGTAAATCATTGTGTCAATTGTGTGATTGATGTTGTGTCTAGTTTATTCTTTGCTCTATTTTCTTTGCCATTAAAATCTTGTTACGTTTATACTTTTGTTGCCTAACAAGTGGTATCAAAGCGCATATTTGAAGGATCGGAGAGCGAAGGAGAAGAAAATTCGTTCGTTGGATAGCAGAGAAGGTTAACTAAACCAAGCCGAGTGGAGTGGATCAGCCTAGGACGGGTTTTATTACACTGTCACAGGTTGTATTTTATGCTAATGGAGAAAGTTCAATTTCAAGTATGGTTGATGAATTTTTATCTATAACTAAGAAGTTGCAGGGCGGTGATGGTTGAGTCACCATGAAAGAAAAAAAAAATCGTATTTACCTTGGAGTTGTAAAAATTATTAATTGCATGTAAATGGGCATAAATCTGTAAGACCTGGATAGGCATGTGTACCCCTGTTTTATCAGGGCACCTATGAAAAGTCAAGACATAGATTTAGGTATATTGAATATGTGGGGGGGCATGTGTGTTAGGATAACCTTGACTCGGTGAAAGAGTTAATGAGTTAAATTTGTTTTTAAGGTCAAAGCACGTGGGTTTTTCGAGTCCATGTTTTTTGGGTAGTTCACAGTATTGTGTCCATGAATGTCATGTAATGAAGCCTATAAAATGCTTGGTGAACTCCATTGTAAATGGGCTTAGAGGTAAGTAGTGAAGGCTTATTTGGCTAGCTTGATTGGAATGGGTCAAGGGAATGTTCATGTTAAGGTGGAGCACTAAGACTCCAGTGTAAATTCCCTAGAGGTGAGTGACAAAGGTTCACTTAGGTTGCCTTGGCTGAATTTGATCAATGTTGTTCGAATGCAAAGTTCAAGGTGGAGAAGCATGTCTAGGTTAGAAAGGTGGGTTTGTAGAAAGGCTGATGTGTTTAGAGATTTTTAATGAAATGAACATTGGTAGGTCAATCAAGTGTTTGAGAATATATGATGAAGGTAGGTTCATATCCATGGAGCTTGGAACTTATTTCAAGGAAGTTGAGATCGAAAGGGCATGTACAGTAATTCCAAGTTGCAACAATAGTTGTGGGAAAAAGTGATTTTGCTATCTGGTAACTCGGTCACCATTAGTTGCAAAAGACTGGAAGATTCCAGAAGAGGTATGAACAGGTCATCTAGTGATTACTCAAATGTGAAATTATTTGATTATGATGCTTATGTTTTTTATCATCATTCTAAGTAGAACCCAGATCAAACAGGTAAATATTTGATATGGTGATAATGTTAAGGGATGAAAAATGTGGGATCCTACTTCCCATAAAATCATCATGGACAGAGATGCAGTGTTTGATGAATATCCTTTTATAAAATCAAACATAGTAAAAAGATGAAAGGTTCAAAGCATGACTAGTAGCAGAAGGGTATTTGGAAGGTATTGATTTCCATGAAAGTTTCTCACCAATTGTTAAAAGCTTGTTTCTATTCATGTTGTGTTAGCACTAGTTGTGTTACTTGATGTTGAGTTAGTACAACTAGATGTTAAAATTGTTTTACATGGATTTTTTGGGAAAAGGGGATGTATATGGAATAGCCAGAAAGGTTAGTTCAGAATTGCAACAGAAGATTTGTTTGCAAACTCAAGAATCATTGTATGGCCTGAAGCATGCCAGGAAAATGGTACAAGATGTTTGATTCCTTCATGGTGAGCCAAAATTTATAAGAAGTGAGTATAACCATTTTGTTTATGGTATATTTATTAACTTGGTGTTAAATGTTATGCGTGTTGCAAGCACAAGCATGGTTGAGATCAACAGGTTGGCTCAGTTGGTTAGGACGTTTGATATGAAGGATTTGAGAGAAACAAAACAAATCTAATCTTGGTCATGGAAATACACATAGACATGAAGGGTGGTAAACTTTGTTATCACAACAGAAGTATGTGGTGAAGATACTCAGGAAATTCGGTATGAATAATGTGAAACCGGTAAAATCCCTTTGGCTTTCCATTGAAAGTTTTTCTTGAGGTTTATGTCCTAACTAATGAAGAAGAAAAGGGTTATATGTCTCTAGTATCATATGTTAGTAGGAAGTTTGATGATTGTGATAGGAAATGATCAACATTTCACATGCAATTGGTGTTACCAGTAGACACATGGAAAAACTAGGTAAAGAGCATGGAAATGGGTGCTTCAGTATCTTAGAAGCACAAAAACACAAGTATCACCTACAATGGTTGCAATGATTTAGTCTGTGGTTATGATTCAAGATATTTGGACAAGAGGAGACCTACCTTAGGTTATGTTTTCCAAGAATGAAAGGATCTATTGGGCAAGTTTGGATAGGTCCAGGATGAGGTGTTTTGTGGTGGTCAAGGTGTTGTGCATTTGACTGACAGTCTAGCGTATCAAAATGGACAAGTGCATCAATTTATAAGACAGGTTACTGATGGAGGAAAAATGGTCCATACTGGAGTGAATCATACGGACATGTTCACGTAACAGTATTGTTAGAGAAGTTGTGGAGCTGTGATGTTGTTTGGCTTCTCTTGGCTTGCAAGAAAGGTGATGAATAAATTTGGGCATTATATATCAGGTAAATTATTGTCAAGGTGGAGATTGTTGAAAATGTGCCGACTAATTTCCCATGCAGATTAGATCTTAACTCCCAGTATTCTCCAGTTAACTATCAACTAAAAATAGAATATGCATGCATGCACACTAAAGTGATCAATTTGTGTACCTGGTTGATCGGTTTGTAATCAGTTAGTCTAACTGTCTGACAGATGTTATATATCTATGCATACCCGTAGAGGCATGTCTTCACTAAGTGAATAGCAGTGTGGGATGAGTGAGAGAATGGTTGTAAGCCATGTGTTTATCTATTGTAATTCTCCCTTGAATAATAAGAATATTGATTATCATTGCCTCGTGGTTTTTCCCGTATTGGGTTTTCACGTAAATCATTGTGTCAATTGTGTGATTGTTGTTGTGTCTGGTTTATTCGTGGTTCTATTTTCTTTGCCATTAAAATCTTGTTACATTTATTCTTTTGTTTCCTAACACCATAGACCTTTGGGCCTTGAGTCATTACCATGTTTCCTTCTATCCGAAAAAGACAAACTCTTAGCCAATCAAAAATAATTTTAGATCCTACTCCAAAACTAATATAAAATATATCATTTACTACAACATTTATTTTAGTCAATAAAAATCTGATAAAATAAATAAAACTAAAATGTGAAGATAAAGATTTTCCAATAATTTTTTTATTTTAAAAAATTATTTACATAAAATATACTCATTTATTATTATTTTATTTAATCAAAATAAAGGTATTTAAAAAAAAAACAGTAGAGCATTCTTTCACAATTTAAATTAAAAGAAAAAAACTTTAACCACAAATAAAAGCAAGATAGACTCTTTTTAGGGAAGTTTTATGAAAGATGGCATCTCCCACGGACTCGTTTGAAATTGTTGAGGGGATAATTAATGATTTGAAAGGAATTCGAAATATTCTCTTTCCAAAGTTTGTAAAAGGATAATTCTTTTTTTTTTTTTTAAGTAAAAAAGGGGAGAATCCTTCTATTCAATCCATGAAAAAGTGCAAGTAATACATTGATTTGCGGATGGGAAAGACCCCTTAGAAAGAGAACAGGGGATCATTTGAAACTAGCCTATGCTAAAAGAGAGCCCCATAGAGCACGTGGGAAAAGCAAGATGAAACATTACAATATAAGGAGAAAGGACCGGATCACTGTGTTGATTGGTGAGGATCCTTTCTACCTTTTTTTTGCGAACATCAATCCAACCAGAAGAGCTGGTAGGCTCAACAGCCTTTACCACCAAAGCCAGGTGGTTTGAGGAAGTGCCATAATCTTGAGCTGCTAAATTCAGTTGTGTTTCTTTGTCGCTGTCCGAGTTGTCTGATTCATGAGGTCGCTTCTGAGTCACTGGGAGCGATGCAGTGATCATGATTGTGTCAATTGTCTCCCCTTTTTTATGAGGTGGGTGCAAGGACTTAATTGTGGGAGTTGAAATCATGACTTCTGAATCTTCAGGATTTTGTATCGAGGCTGCAGGCTGGTTTTTTGGGTTGACAGTTGGCTGCTGAGAGAAATACGGGGCCTGCAAAGGCATTGAGAAAGGTGAAGGAGTTGGAGCAGTTTTTTGATGTTGCTTGTTGTCGGAGGAAGGGTTCAGGCAACTTTTGTGAGATTTTGGTCCTTGCCAACCATTGGCTCTTTTCCGTGCTCTAGAAGTTGAGGGAGGGGTGGGGGAAAGAGGACAAGTTACCTAGAGGTGCCCTATTTGCTGATAGGAGCAGCATCTGAAGGCGATGTTCTCATAATTGACCATCTATATGAAAGGATCTCCATCACCCTAATCTATGAGAATCCTATCTGGAAACCTTTGACTGAGGTCAATTTCAACGTAGATGCGGGCGAAAGTGACGAATCCTTTCACTATTCTGTCTGTGTCTATCTTGATAAATCTACCTAATGCATTGCCCAGGGTGAGTAAAAAAGATGAAGAATAGAAATGCAGGGGTAGATTGGGTAGTCTTACCTAGACCAATGTAGTCATGGCTATCATGGTCAGTGGATTCAAATTCGGGAACCATCGCTGCATGGAGAGACCGGATCTTCCCCAGAACCAAGGACCTTTCTCTAGCACGTGTTGACATTCGGCTTCTGTGGAGAAGTTGATGATGAAGAACCCCTTGGAATAGAAAAACAACTCATGACCCTCCGACCAGGTCTTATTAACCCATTCCTTTAGCGCAGGGGCCGAGGGCCAAAGTCCGTTGAATCGAAAAATGAGGGCTTTGGCTTGGTAGATATAGGCATAGCCATGGACTTGGGGGTCTTCGACTTCTTCTATTGGAGGTTCTGCACACTGCTCCACAATGAAGGCACCTCCAAAGGGCTCCTTTGCTTTTGAAGCTTCAGCCTTGAGCCCCGAAGGAGTGGAAGTCCCTGATTTCATGGCTTGCTTGTAAGAGCTTGGATGAGTGACTGAGGGCGCTCCTCCACGCAACCGAGAAGTGAGAGAAATGGTTGAATTTTTTAGATTTCCGTAGTCCCGTAGCAGAGAGCCATCTGCAAACTGCCGACCTTCGAAGATTAGTCGTTGGAATCCAGGTCGAGTCCCTGTAGCTTGGTGGATTTGAGTTTTGAGCTCAAAAATAGAGTCTGAGTCTTGAACCTGCAAGCAAACAGAAGATCCGACAATGTTCTTTATAAAAAGGGGGAAGTTTGTCGTGATCTCGGAGCTAGTCTTGCCACGATGTTCAGAATGAGAATTCGCTCCTGCATTGCTCTTCAATAGATTTCTGCACCAGAGTGAAGGCGGAATATCCCCCAAAAGCTGAAGATCCATGAGGTCTCTGCTATTTGAATGGCTTCCAATCTTTAGGTAAAGGCGGCGGCGGCGGCTAGGGTTTAGTACTTGCTGGTTCGCCTCGGCCCTGCGAAGGACCACCGCTTCCTTCTCCCTGTTAGGGTTCTGTTTCATTCACATAACCCTCACGTCGTCTCTCAACGATCTCTTGGGATCTGGCTCGACTGTCTGGAAAACGACCGAGGAAGGAGAAACGTATGAGAAAGAGGAAGAAACGGGGCTGGATCCTTCAGATCTAAGCGCCACATTCACGAGTTGTCGCTGCAAATCGAAGGTAGAGGCGGCCAAACCCTCCATGTCGTCGGAATACTGCTTTGCGTTCCATTTGTCGCCTGAAGACTTGCAGATGAATGTGTAAATACCCATTCTCAATCCTTGTAGAAGCCCTCCCAATCGTAAAAGGATAATTCTTAACAAAGTCAAAGTCTATAATTTATTGGTAATCAGTTTAAAGAGTAAAGGTTAAAAATTTTATCAATTCGGATTTCACATAGTCTTTTTAAAAGTGTAATATATGGATTTCACATAGCTTTTTTAAATATACTTACATGAAGAAACTCAAAAGATGGAAAAAATGGAAACTTCAGAAGAGTAATATATGGATTTCACATAGTCTTTTTAAAAGTGTAATATCTAGTAACATCGGAAGAAACTCAAAAGATGGAAAAAATTAAAACTTGGGAAGAATGGTGATTGAAGATTCGAAATGAGACAATCTACACATAGATTGGAGGATTTTGAGTCTATTCATAGTGAACAAAGATGGTCTTTGAGTGAAAACAACAATTTGCAAAACAATGGGAAGAAATAAGAATACATGCATACTTTGAGTAAAAGTGTATAGTTCCAATTTATAGTAATTCATAAACATAAATTAAAACCATTAATTGTTAGTTTTCAACATAAATTAAAACCATTAATTGTTAGTTTTCACATATTGGTTTCCATAATAAATTTTGTTGTTTGTGGTGTGTGATTGATTTCTCTACATGCTTGATCAGTTACGATAGTAATAATTCCCAACACCCACAACATTAAAATGGTTCCCCTCGGCATTTGAAACAACTCCCAGTTGGCTTCACAAATGTAACATGCCCAACATGCATATACCATATGTTGTAGTTAGGTGGTGGGTTTAACTTACTTCCTATGTGTTCAATTAACTCCCTATGACAATATACAATGATCCTTGAATATTAGATTATGGCACTCCTTTTATTTGTTCAAACCAATTACATCGTAATTTCACCCTTAATCTAATTGTTTGAATAATGGAATCATTGGTTGGTAGCTATTGCGTTAATTTCCACATGATTGACCACGAGTGACCACCTATCTTTTGGTGCTTTATTTAATTATGTGTAATAGCACCGCTACAACACTATTATCCACTTATGGAATTTTTGGTTGGGTCACCTCAATCGGTTAGTAGTTTGTTTTGTTTGTTGGTATGCTATGTGAGTATTATGGGCATTGTCTATGTTACCTACAACCATCTATAATATATGAATATATGTTTATTTAATGTTTCATGGATTGTGATAGCAATGGCCAAAACAAAGTGCCATGCATCTGGTTAGTCACTAGGATGAATATAATGAATGAACCATGGGTATGAATGAAGTGCTATGCATTTTGATGCTACTTAGAACATATTTTTATACATATTGAAGGAGAAAATTTATAATCAATTATTTATTGGGTCGATTCCTATAAACATCTAGTGCATCTTGATTGGTCAAGCATTGACATTGGCATTACGACATAAATAAACCAATTATAGACACGAGATAAACACAGACATTCACTCATAATAATGGATTCATATTCGAGAAGCATGATCTCAACTTAATGGTGAATTATAGATACATTACACATAATTCCATAAAGAATCTTTGTATTGATGAGATAGACAAGCCATAAGCCTATTACTTACAGATCATATTGGTATCAAAGTAGTTGAATCTAAACTTGAAAAAGTTGCAAGGCAAAAGTGAGACTCGACGTAGGTAAATCATTGAAGAGAGAAAGGTGGGAAAAGATCTAAAGGCCATTAATGTGTAGATCCAAGAGAATAATTGACACTTCAAGGAGAAAAGACAGATGTCTGACAAGATGATAGAAAACCTACAAAACAAATTTAAGACTTCTACAAAATTGTTATCGTTGTTAAAAGAATTCTTAGTTGAATGCCATGGTTCTCTCACCATTGAGAAGGAAAATTGAAACAAGAGCTCAACATTCACAATTAGGAGATAAGATAAGATAATTTTATTAATGTCCGACGAATGACCACAAAAGTAGGTTAAAGGGACTGTTGAATACAAGGATGTCAATACAATGCAGGAATACCAAAAGGTCTCCTATAAAATGTGAGATACAGAAAGTAAAGTGCAATAAGGTATAGTAGCAGAAAGTGAGATATACTCTGAATCATAAAAAAACCTCAGCCCTGAGTTCAGATACCTGCATTGAGGATCAAGTGTATCATAGGAGAAGGAGATCCAAGGATAAGAGGAACCAGAAGAAAGGCAGTAGTCTGATCTATCATGGAATGGATCCATCTCTCCTACCATCCGAGGTCAAAAAAAGAAAGTTGAGTATAGTCGGTTGTCCCGGGTGGGGACCTAATGGGGTGCTTGGATCTCTCATTGCACTGTTATGATGCAGGAGCATCTCTCACATCAAGCGAGCCAACGTGGAAGGCAAGGGACAGTTGGACAAGCGCCATCACAAATTTTGAGTTTCTCTTGGATTTGATGCGTGAACATTAATGTGGAGATTTAATGAAGGCACACTTGTATAATGTAAATGGACCTTGAGTGGATTGCTCTCGTCCTTAGTAGGTAGAAGGCATTTAAGATAGTTAATGCAAGTAGATAGAATTTAATTCTAGATTAGACATTTTTAGAGTGCAAGAGGGAAACAGGATATAGACACCCTCATTGTACATTGTAACGGGATGAAGCAGCATTGTTGAAGAGAGCAAGAGCATGCAGAGAGATGTGTAAGAACACCCATGTATAGATATTTGAATTAATAGAAGAAAGCTTTGATTCAAATTCATGGTTTGTGTTGTTCTCTGTGTATTGATGTTGATATGCTCATGAATGTTTGCTTCCTTGTTATACATTTGCTTTATGTGTTGTGTATGTGATTTCATGTTGAGTTTGGAATCTGAAAGGAAGGAGGAATGAGTTTCAATTGTTTCTCTATTTGAGCCAGAGAATTCCTGCAAGGAGTGTAGTTGAAGTGTCCGCAAGGAGTGCGTTGACAGAGGGTTCAGATAGAGATTGCTTTTGTTCTCATTCATCCCAAAGGTGCAGCTGGGCACAGGAGTTGTGCAAGGAGCACGCAGGTTGGTTAAAAGTCTCAGGGTTGCGAACCTGAGTGAAGCGTCGAGAGACTGTTGTTGCAGGTGTACGCAGAGTCAAGGGACTTCAATACTTAGACGTGGTTGAAGGTTTGTCGCAAGGAGTGAGCGCAAGTGTCTTTCCTAAGATTCAAAGTTGGGAAAGTTTAGGAAGGATAAAGCCTTCAAGTCTATTGAGGGACATCTCAGGGAAGTTGTGTCTTGAAGAGTTAAGAAAGTGTCGCAAGTTTACGCTGTAGGTGGACGAGTTCCATGGAGGAACACTTGGGTATTCACGGGAATTGCCAAGCAAAGACTGATGGTCGGAATTCTCTAAGAAGGATTTGTGACATCCTATGAGCCATTAGATCTCGTGGAGGAGCAGGGGAGATAAAACAGGTATTCCCGGAAGGCTAAAATCTTAGGAAGGGTAGAACCATTGATTCGATCCACAAGGGTCGCCGGATCTATACGTATATCATGTATCGAGGTTTCGTGGGTTGAAACTCCAATACATTGCAACGGGAATCGCGATATTCCAATATGTGATATCCCGAAGGGAAAAAGGAACAGTGTGGGGGCCACAAGGGTCAGAGTGGTGGACAGGTGGCACGCCTTATCGAGGTTTCGCTACGAGAAGTCCCGAAATAAATGCATTAGGATTTGCGATATTGTGAACCCCAAAGTACCAATGAAGTGAAGAACCATTGAATAGTCAACCCGTGCATGCGTCGAAGTTTCGGCGTATCGAACATCGAGAGTCGAGGATACAAGTTGTTTGACATTGCGAGTGGCAAAATCGCGATAGGGAAAGTCCCGATAGGAGAGGGAGAAAGTCAGCGTTGACTGGTTATCGGGTTTCGGGGATTCAAAGAGCCTACGCCCGACCATTGGATTCTCGAAGTTGCGAAGTCTGGTTCCCTGATAAGTAAAGAGAGGGAATCGCGCGAAGAATTCTGTGGGTGTAGATTTCCCGATAGGGAATTGGAGGAACCGTTGTAGTTCTTCGGGCCGCGAAAGAGAAGATCCTGTGAGCCGACATGGACTTCCGACCTGCGGGTTGTGAGGAAGGACGTTTGGAATCAAGTGGTATCAGAGCACAGAAAGGTTCTTTGCTTTCTGTAGCAGAGAAGAGAATTCACCATGCCGCCCAGGAGAAGGGACATGAAAACACCCAATCCACCAGAGGATAGGGAAATGCCGAGAAGAAGAGGTAGGCAGATGATAGATCCAGTCATGGAGAGACAAATGCATGATCTCCGAGCAAGACTCGAAGACATGGAGACAGCGCAAAGATGCATAGCCAATGTAGGGGATCTGAGTGATTCCGAAAGAGAGATTGAAGTTGAACATGAAGAAGAAGTTGCAGCCGAAGATGCATCAAATGAGCATTTGATCAGAGATATTGTCAAGATGGGTGCAAGAGCAAAGATGGGCATTCCAGTTTACGAGGGGAACTTGGATGCAGAGGAGCTTCTAGACTGGATTAGATCTCTAGACACATATTTTGACTATGAAGATGTCGAAGAGGACAAGAAAGTCAAGCATGTTGCCACACACTTGAAGGGACATCCAGCATTATGGTGGGATGAACTACAATCTGACAGACATTGTAAGGGCAAGAAGAAGATCAAAAGTTGGGACAGGATGATCGCGAAGATGAAGGTGAAATTCATCCCCAGAGATTATCAAATTTCTCTGTTCAAGAGGATGCAGAACTTGAGACAGAAGTTGATGAAAGTGAAAGAATACACTGAGGAATTCTATAAACTGAACATCAGGGCAGGTCATCGGGAGAGCGATGATGAAAAATTTGCCAGATATATGAATGGCCTGAGATATAATATCCAGGATGAGATGAGCATGGTAACCATCCGAACAGTGGAAGATGCTTATCATATGGCTCTGAAAGTAGAAGAGAAGCTGAGCCGAAAGCAAGGTCAGAGGGGCCAAGGCAGAAGTCAACCCAGAGGCAAATCAGTTGCCCAAGAAAAATACCAGAATCCCAAGGAGGAATGGAAGAAACCTCAGACTCGGACAGAGAGAGGTGGAACCTCACAACGAGGGCCATATGTTGAATAGAGAGGGCATCATAATGAGCAGAGAGGAGATTATGCTGACAACAACACTTTTCCTTGTACTAGAGGTAGAGGAAGAGCAAGAGGTGGAGTAATCACTTGCTTCACATGTGGAAAGAATGGGCACAAGTCTTATGAGTTTCCAGAGAAAAAGAAGGGCATTGGAGAAGCTCACATCGTCGAAGCACAGAGGTGGGATTTTGAGGCAGAAGACGCTGAAGGCGGAAGATCGCTCATGATGCGAAAAGTCCTTTTGACACCCGAGAATGAGGTGGAGAGTTCAGTCCAAAGGACTAGACTTTTTAGGTCTGCTTGCAAGACCAAGGAAAGGGTATGCAAGGTCATCATAGACAGTGGTAGCACATATAATCTTGTATCTACAGAGATGGTAGAGAAGCTGGAGCTGGAGACGATTGATCATCCAAGCCCATACAGAGTTTTGTGCCTACAAAAAGGACACCAGGTAACTGTCACTAAACAATGCTTGGTTGAATTCAAGATAGGAGGATATAATGATAAGATTTGATGTGATGTCATTCCTATGGATGTTTTTCATCTATTGCTGGGTAGACCATGGCAATATGACAGAAATGTGATTCATGATGGGCGAATGAACACATACACCCTGGAGAAGAATGGGAGGACACACATGTTGCTTCCAATTAAGGATAAAGAGGTGAAGCCAGAAGTAAGCAACACTGTGCTTCTCATGAGTGGTAAGGAAATTCTAACAGAGGTTAAGAAGAAGGAGGATCCACAGTTTATTATGGTCAGGAAACCGAAGATTTTTCTGACTAGCACAAGGGTGGATGATCTACCAGAGGAGATTCAGGAACTGTTGGAAGAGTTCGTTGATATAGTAGTGGATGAATTACCTCATTCGTTGCCACCAATTAGAAGTGTGAGTCATCATATTGATCTCATACCAGGAGCCAGTTTTCCAAGCAAAGCCCCGTACAGATTGACACTGCAAGAGAATGAATAAGTAAAAAGACAAGTCCAAGAGTTGTTGGACAAAGGTTTGGTCAGGGAAAGCTTGAGTCCATGTGTTGTTCCAACAGTACTCAGTCTGAAGAAAGACGGAGGCTAGAGGATGTGTACTTACTCAAGGGAGATAAATAAGATAACCATCAGGTACAGATTTCCATTGCCGAGGATGGATGATCTGATGGATTGCTTGAGTGGAGCAAAGTACTTTTCAAAGATTGATTTGAAAAGCAGATATCACCAGATTCACATGAGAGAAGGTGATCAATGGAAGATAGCATTCAAATCCAACGAAGGGTTGTATGAATGGCTCATTATGCCATTTGTCTTAACAAATGCGCCAAGTACCTTCATGAGGTTGATGAACGAAGTCCTGAGGGAGTTCATAGGGAAATTTGTCATTGTGTATTTGGATGACATACTGATCTATAGTAAATCAGTGGCAGAGCATTTGAAGCATTTGGCTACAGTGATGCAGAAGTTACAGCGGGAGAAGTTGTTGATAAATATGAAGAAATATTCATTCATGAAGACAGAGCTCATTTACTTGGGATTT
>ML788991.1:781722-795085 GCA_009831015.1 Picea engelmannii
TTCTCATGAGTGGTAAGGAAATTCTAACAGAGGTTAAGAAGAAGGAGGATCCACAGTTTATTATGGTCAGGAAACCGAAGATTTTTCTGACTAGCACAAGGGTGGATGATCTACCAGAGGAGATTCAGGAACTGTTGGAAGAGTTCGTTGATATAGTAGTGGATGAATTACCTCATTCGTTGCCACCAATTAGAAGTGTGAGTCATCATATTGATCTCATACCAGGAGCCAGTTTTCCAAGCAAAGCCCCGTACAGATTGACACTGCAAGAGAATGAATAAGTAAAAAGACAAGTCCAAGAGTTGTTGGACAAAGGTTTGGTCAGGGAAAGCTTGAGTCCATGTGTTGTTCCAACAGTACTCAGTCTGAAGAAAGACGGAGGCTAGAGGATGTGTACTTACTCAAGGGAGATAAATAAGATAACCATCAGGTACAGATTTCCATTGCCGAGGATGGATGATCTGATGGATTGCTTGAGTGGAGCAAAGTACTTTTCAAAGATTGATTTGAAAAGCAGATATCACCAGATTCACATGAGAGAAGGTGATCAATGGAAGATAGCATTCAAATCCAACGAAGGGTTGTATGAATGGCTCATTATGCCATTTGTCTTAACAAATGCGCCAAGTACCTTCATGAGGTTGATGAACGAAGTCCTGAGGGAGTTCATAGGGAAATTTGTCATTGTGTATTTGGATGACATACTGATCTATAGTAAATCAGTGGCAGAGCATTTGAAGCATTTGGCTACAGTGATGCAGAAGTTACAGCGGGAGAAGTTGTTGATAAATATGAAGAAATATTCATTCATGAAGACAGAGCTCATTTACTTGGGATTTGTTATTTCTGCAAATGAGTTGAGGATGGATCCAAATAAGGTGGAAGTGATCAAGAATTGGCCATCACCGAGGAACATATTTGAGGTGAGAAGTTTTCACAGATTGGCTAGTTTCTACCGGAAGTTCATCGGGAATTTCATTGGAATTAGCACAAAAATGATGGACACAGTGAAGAAAAGACACAAATCTTTTCACTGGACAGCAGAGGCTGAGAAGAGTTTTAATCTGTTGAAGAGGAAGATTACGAAACAACTAGTTTTGGTGTTGCCAGATTTTCAAAAGACATTTCAAGTGAAATGTGATGCAAGCAGATTCACAATTGGGGTAGTCTTGAGTCAGGAAGATAGGCCAATCGCATACTTTAGTGAGAAGCCGAATGAGGCGAAGTTGAAATACTCCACTTATGATAAGGAGTTCTATGCCATCATACATGCATTGAAGAAATGGAGGCATTACTTGATCCCGAAAGAGTTTGTATTGTACAGTGACAATCATGCACTGTAGTTTGTGACTCAACAGAAAAAATTGAATCAGAAACATGTCAAATGGGTTGAGTATATGAAGAATTTCACTTTTGTGATTAAACATATTTCTGGTACTGCTAACAAAGTTGTTGATGCTTTGAGAAGGAAATGTTTGTTGTTGCAGGAATTCAGAGTCAAAACGTTGGGTTTTGATGATCTCAGGGACATGTATGCAGATGATCAAGATTTTAAGGAGGCATACGAAGCAACTGAGAATCCAGTTCTCAAAGATAGAAGCCAGTGGATAGAGTATATGATCCAGGAAGGATTGTTGTTTAGGGGCAATCAACTGTGTATTCCGGAATGCTCCATGATGGAGAATCTGTTAAAGGAGAAACACAGTGGAGGATTGGCCAGACACTTTGGTCACGACAAGACATTTGTAAAGCTGAATGAGTCATATTTTTGGCCAGGAATGCAAGCAGATGTCAAGATATTTGTGGACAGATGCAGAATTTTCCAGCATTCAGAGGGAAGGAAGCAGAATGCAGGGTTTTATCAACCATTTCCCATACCAGAAAGGTTGTGGGATGCGATTAGCATGGATTTTGTATTGGGGTTGCCAAGAACACAAAGAGGTGTTGATTCAATATTTGTGGTTGTGGATAGATTTTCCAAGATGGCACACTTCATTCCATGTCAAACAACCAGTGATGCAACTCACATTGCTAACCTGTTTTTCAAAGAGGTCATTCAACTTCATGGTTTGCCGAGAAGTATAGTTTTGGATCGAGACACAAAATTCATAGGGAATTTTTGGAGGACCTTATGGAAGAAGCTGGGAACTAACTTGTTGTTTAGTTTGGCTTATCATCCTCAGACGGATGGACAGATAGAAGTGGTCAATAGAAGTCTAGGAGACTTGCTGAGAAGCTTGGTGACAGAGCACCACAGCCAGTGGGACCACATATTACCGCAGGAAGAATTTGTGTATAACGACTCAATGAACAGGAGGACAGGGCAGAGTCCATTTCAGGTTGTCTATGGTATGCAGCCGAGAGGAATTTCTAAAATGAAGGATTTAGAACAGACTGCGACTAGCAGTGCTAGTGCAGAATAATTCGCAGAGGCGATGAAATAACTTCACAGCCAGGTGAAGTAACGACTGTTGGATTCATGTCAAGAATATAAACACAGAGCCGATCAGCATAGAAGACAACTTCAATTCAAGGTTGGTGATTTGGTTCTAGCACATTTGAGGAAAGAAAGGTTCCCGAGGGGAACATACAACAAACTAAAGATGAAGAAAATCGGGCCATGTAAGGTCTTGAAGAAAATTGGGACAAATGCTTATGAGATTGAATTACCGATGGGATCAGAATTTCTTCAATATTCAATGTCTCAGATTTGTACCCATATAGAGCTGAAGAAACAGGGACTGGAGGTGAGCAACCAGTGATCCAGTGGATGAAACAGATGCTAGTTGCAGATAAGCCGCAGATGAAGTGCATACTATACAAGAGAGTGAGAAAGAGGACCAGGCGAAAGAAATACTTCGAGTATCCGGTCAAGTGGAAAAACCATCTAGTTGAAGATGCCAGCTGGGAGACTGAAGCCGAGATACAGAAGCATGGACATACCATGCACGAGCTCATGGACAGGAGCCCATGAAATTTTTCAAGTGAGGGAGTATGATGCAGGAGCATCTCTCACATCAAGCGAGCCAGCGTGGAAGGCAAGGGACAGCTGGACAAGCGCCAGCACAAATCTTGAGTTTCTCTTGGATTTGATGCGCGAAAATTAATGTGGAGATTTAATGAAGGCACACTTGTATAATGTAAATGGACCTTGAGCGGATTTCTCCCGTCTTTAGTAGGTAGAAGGCATTTAAGATAGTTAATGCAAGTAGATAGAATTTAATTCTAGATTAGACAGTTTTAGAGCGCAAGAGGGAAATGGGATATAGACACCCTCATTGTACATTGTAACGGGATGAAGTAGCATTGTTGAAGAGAGCAAGAGCATGCAGAGAGTCATGTAAGAACACCCATGTATAGATATTTGAATTAATAGAAGAAAGCTTTGATTCAAATTCATGGTTTGTGTTGTTCTCTGTGTATTGATGTTGATATGCTCATGAATGTTTGCTTCCTTGTTATACATTTTCTTTATGTGTTGTGTATGTGATTTCATGTTGAGTTTGGAATCTGAAAGGAAGGAGGAATGAGTTTCAATTGTTTCTCTATTTGAGCCAGAGAATTCCTGCAAGGAGTGCAGTTGAAGTGTCCACAAGGAGTGCATTGACAGAGGGTTCAGATAGAGATAGATTTTGTTCTCATTCATCCCAAAGGTGCAGCTGGGCACAGGAGTCGTGCAAGGAGCACGCAGGCTGGTTAAAAGTCTCAGGGTTGCGAACCTGAGTGAAGCGTGGAGAGACTACTGCTGCAGGTGTGCGCAGAGTCGAGGGACTTCAACACTTAGACGTGGTTGAAGGTTTGCCGCAAGGAGTGAGCGCAAGAGTATTTCCTAAGATTCAGAGTTGGGAAAGTTCAGGAAGGATAAAGCCTTCAAGTCTGTTGAGGGACAGCTCAGGGAAGTTGTGTCTTGACGAGTTAAGCAGGCATCGCAAGTTTACGCTGCAGGTGGATGAGTTCCGTGGAGGAACACTTGGGTATTCGCAGGAATCGCCAAGCAAAGACGAACGGTTAGAATTCTCTAAGAAGGATTCGCGACATCCCATGAGCCTTTAGATATCGTGGAGGAGAAGGGGAGATACAACAGGTATTCCCGGAAGGCTAAAATCTTAGGAAGGGAAGAACCATTGATCCAAGCCACAAGGGTCGTCGGATCTATACGTATATCGTGTATCGGGGTTTCGTGGGTTGAAACTCCAAGACATTACAACGGGAATCACGATATTCCGATACGCGATATCCCGAAGGGAAAAATGAATAGTGTGGGGGCCACAAGGGTCAGAGTGGTGGACAAGTGGCATTAGGATTCACGATATTGTGAACCCCAAAGTACCGATGAAGTGAAGAACCATTGAATAGTCAACCCGCACATGCGTCGGAGTTTCGGCGTATCGGACATCGGGAGTCGGGCATACAAGTTCTTTGACATCGCGAGTGGCGAAATCGCAATAGGGAAAGTCCCTATAGGAGAGGGAGAAAGTCAACGTTGACTGGTTGTCGGGTTTTGGGGATTCGAAGAGCCTACGCCTGACCATTGGATTCGTGAAGTTACGAAGTCCGATTCCCCGATAACTAAAGAGAGGGAATCGTGCGAAGAATTATGTGGGTGTAGATTTCCTGATAGGGAATTCAAGGAACCGTTGTAGTTCTTCGGGCCGTGGAAGAGAAAATCTTGTGAGCCGACGTGGACTTCTGACCTGCGGGTTGTGAGGAAGGACGTTTGGCATCATGTTAACTGGTGGAGGTAGTGCACCAATGAGGTATGGGGGATCTCAATCGTCTCTTGGGAGGGGATATGGCTTGAATATGTAGCTAAAATATCATAGGATGAGGAAAGGTCCCACGGGTTCACATTGATCTGGAGTCTGGGGTTGTGTTGGTGTCGGTTTTTCTTTTAGTGCCCCTTTCTGAGGGTAACACCAAGAAGAAGGAAGTGATCCATTGAACAGGGTATAGTCTCATAGGAGGATGAAGAGTATGGGCTCGGAGCCTGAGGGCCACCAATATGTATAATACTAAACACTACTACTTTTGATACCTGAAGAAGCCTGTGAGGGTCTGAGTCCCCCTGAATAAGAAATGAAATCACCCCTTGATCTCATAGTAGCTAGGGAAATGAAATATGAAGTGGTCCTCAGTCTCAACCTCTTGTAGATGGCATAACTAACAAATCATGTCTGGTTGATCGATCTGGTGGTCTGTCTCTACCCGAAGTCTATGAGAGCCCACTCTAAACTGGCCCAGAGGAATGCAAAGAGAATGTACCCAGTGTCTGAATGTATATTGTGGTCAAACAATGAGCCCATCCCTAAGCTCCAAGAAATGCACAGCATAAAAGGCCATATTTGGGTGTAACCCACCTAGGAGGTTAACCGAAGTGATATGGATAAACTTCCTATAAATGTCATATCTTATTATCTTGCTCAACACATGTCTAGTCGGTAGGAGATGGTCAGGTACATACAAGGAAAATTGAAACAAAGGGAGGTGATTGATCTGAATGCCCACGGATCCTAGAATATCTAAAACCCCTGCAAACTAACCTTGATCCTGACCCAATGGGATAGAGAAGGAAATGTTCTTAGAAGAGCGGTAATCCAAGTATGAGTATCGATCTGGCCCCTTCGCTGAATCGGATAAGCCCCAGATGTGATGTAGAAAAGAGAACAGTCCAAAAACTGCCTCAATCCGGAAGGGTCAAGACCCAAACTCTACTAGGATGATGTGATGAGGAATTATCTACTTGCATCTAATGATGCATCGGAGGAGAATGGTTTGGACTCTCTCAACTGAGGCCCAATCAGACTCAATTAAGGAAGTCCCCCAGATATCTAATCCATATAAAACAGTGGGGTGGATAAAGGAGTCCATGAGAGAAATATTCGATGAGATGACCTGGAAATGGTGGTGGAAACATTGTCTCTCGAGAAGGGATAAAGACTCATAACCCTTAGCAATATGAGGTTGGAGGGTCGATTGCAAGATGAAATGGGGTTCTAAAAATTGTACTCCCAAGTAGGTGTAGGCGTTGGTGATCTAGATCTCATCCTCTCTGAAAAATAAGTGAAGGTCTACAGACTTCTTACACCCGTTGAAGATCATAACCTTGGTTTTACCCAAGCTGACCATCAAATGTCAAAGGTCACAGAAGAGAGCTAGGGTATCCATTTGTATATGTAATCCCATTAGAGATGAGGCTAGAAGTACCACATCATCAGTAAAAAGTAAGATGGATCAGAACCTAGTGGAAGAGACATGTGTCACTATCCTTGATATGCTCATGGAGAAAGGTCTCTAACTCATCAATATAAATCCCAAACGATGTGGGGGACAAGGGGAAGCCCTGCTTAACTATGCAGGTGACCAAGAACTGACTCATAGAGGTGCATGATGCCAGTGAATAAGGTATGGTATATGTTAATGTCTTTGATCCTCTGGAACAGGGCTTCTCTCAAGACAGAGTTAAAGCCTTCCGAAAATTTACAAAGCAGCAGTAGCTTTTTTAGGATCGATGTCGTGCCTCCTCAATGATGGCCTGAAGGGTAAATATGTGATCGATGGTCTGATGAGCGGGTCGAAATCCTGCACATCCCTTAGATCTGAGGTGTCTACTCTCAATCTCTCTAGAGGGATTCCTATGGAAAACTGTAGCATAGAGCTTCAAGAATGTGTGTCCCACCATGATCGTACTGTAATTGTTGGGGTCTAAGTTGGGGCCTGATTTTGTATCGTGTGAATGATGTGATGTGAAAAATACAAAGGAAAACATGTACGAACCACATGGTTGAATAGATCAACCAAGTAAGGAACCAAATCACGTAGACTATGCTTAAAGAACTCAGCCTCAAAACCTTCCTCATATGTTGCTTTGTTGTTTCTCATCACCCAAATGGCCTCTCTGATGTCTCTGTCTGAAAATAAGAAACAATAGGAGGGTGGATATGTAAATTTAATCTGTGCATGTCCATGGATATCACAGAGAGTGTATGTGTGGGAAAACATGGAGCCAGGGTCAAGATCGAGTGGGAGGGATGAGCAGTGGGGGAGGATTGTATGCCATAATTTTTTAGGGGAGTGAGTAAGGGAGATGGATAAGCCATATCTCCTCTATGAAACAAAGAGGAATTTTTTGTGACAGAGGAGACAATGATATGAAGCTTTGATTCAGGGGTAGGATGGGTGAGCATGGGTGAATGTATATCAAAGTTGGCGGTGGAGGACCTTGCATTCTTCATAGTACCATCGGTTCATAGGGTAGGATTTTTTATACAATTGGATGATTAAAAAGAACAAAGGCTCACTCAAATGATGGCTCAATTATATCAAGAATTGGCAGCGAAGGATCAAGAATTGGCTAAGTTCAAAGAGTTATCCAAGAGACCAAGGAAGCACAAGTACCTTCTATTGCCACTGTAGAAGCTAGCACCATGACCAAGACAAACATGGGAAACTTACCTCCAAGGACCTTTCTCAATCTATTTTGGAAGATCCCTTTGGTAATTTTGAAAATCATATCAAAGGCATAGGTTCCAAGTTAATGAGACATATGAGCTATGATAGTCAAGGGATATGCAAGAAAGTAAAGGGATTGTGAACCCCATTGTAGTTGAACATAGGGTCAAACATGAAGCCATAGGTTTTGGTGGCAAAGAGGAAGTGACTATATGTGACTCATCTCTTCAAAGTTTGGCTCAAGCTAAGACCACTAAAATTATATTTTTTAAGGTGGGAGGAACCAAAGAAAACGTCATGTCAATTGAAGAAAACAACAAAAAAAGAAGTGGACAACAAACCATTACTCCAACACACTTGTAGAAGCTTAAATGAGGGCATCCAAGTGACGTTTCCACCATCCAAAACTACACTGATACTTGGAAGAACAAACAAGAAAAGTCGGCAAGCACGAGAACAAACAAAAGATGTATGGAAAAGCATCTCTTATTTGTTTCTGTTGTAACAAAAATGCCACAAGGGTGATAATTGTTGGCACTTTAATGCAAGTTCCTTTTGTGGTATTAAAGGCCATCAAGTGACTATTAGATCGAAGAAGCAATTATTTGACAAAAGGATAAATTGTCTTCAAAAGAAGAAAGATCGGACCAATTCATCCAACCAACTAAACAAAAAAAATGAACATGAAAAAATAAGAACAAAAGCAACCCATCCAGTGGCAAGAAGTTTTGTGAGCATTGCAAGTTAACTAGAAATTGGAAAGTCGAGTGTTGGAGACTTCATCTAAAACTTCATACCAAGAACCGCACATCCAAGAGAAAATTTTGGAGATTCAAGGTTTAGGAAAAATAAGAGATGTATGCACTTGCAATGCAAAGAGGAGCAATTTTTCAAGGAAATCTATTAAGAAAGACATTTCTTTAAACTTGGATGAAACTTCTACAAAGTTGCCAAGAATAGAATGTGTTGAAGAAAAAAACAATGTGTTTCTCGTTCGAGTTTTCTTTTGGATACCAAAACTCTATAAATGGGGAGATTTGATCCAAAATGGATGCAAAATAACCTCTCCAATCTTTCTAAGAAAGGATAATTGTTTTGCAATGTTTCAAGTCAATGGTCTGTTGACAATCACCTTGAAGATTAAAGGCCCACGGTCTTATCTTAGCCCACAAGAAGATAGAATGATTCACATTCCAAGGAGCCTCTTTAAGAGTGGTATGCCTTAGCTTGATAGGGGGTGAAACCCAAGAGTTGAAAAAAATGGAAATTTGGGAAGAATGACACAGTAGTAGAAGGATTGAGGACTCGAAATGAGGCAATATGTTCATAAATCGAAGAACAAAGAGGATTTTGACCCTATCCAATACAAACAAAGATCATCTCTAAGACAAACAAAAAAAACACACTACAAAATATTGTTTAGGAACAAGAATACACAAATTCCTTGACTAAGAATGTATATCTCTTATTTGTAAAACTTCATGAACATAAATAGAATCCATTAATTGTTAGTCTTCCAATTTGGGTTTCTAGGGTAAATTTTTTGGTTTATGATCTCTGAATGAGTTCTCTACATGTTTGATTAGTTATAATGGTAATTTCTCCCAACATCCACAGCGTTGAAATTGATTCCCCTCGACATTTGAATCAACTCCCAATTGGCTTGACCATTATGATGTGCCCAAGATGCATACACCCAACATTGTAGTTGATCGTTGGGTTTTATTTTTTTCATGTGCATTATGTTAATTCCCTACAACGATATACAATTATCTCTTAAAATTACATTCTAACATTTCTTCGGTTTGTGCAAACCAATTACAGCTCCATTTCACCCTTAATCTAATTGTTGGAATCGTGAAATCATTGATTGGTAGCTACAACCTTAATTTGCACTTCCTTGACCACTAGTTAAAACCTATCTATTGGTGCTTTATATAATTCTATGTAGTAGCACTGTTACAACGTTATTATTTACTTATGGGATCGTTGTTTGGGTTCCCTCAATTAATTAGTAGTCTTCTTTGTTCATCTGTATGCTATATTTGTTTAAATGTTGAGCAACAACATCCCATAGAAAAACATTCCCAAACATGTGTGCTTGACTAATTACCACGATGATCATGTGGTTTGTTCTAATCTCCCACAACATGTTAATATGAGCATTTTGTGCACTACATGTGTTAACTACAAGCATCTATTAATCAACATATTAAATATATGATTATTTAATGTTTCATAGGTTGTAATAGCAATGGCGGGAACAAAGTGCCATGCATCTTGTTAGTCATTGGGATGGATATAGTGAAGGGATAATGGGTATGAATGAATTGCACCTATGCATCTTGACGATGTTTGAACATATTTTTTATACATTTTGTAGAGGGGGGACGACATGTCAATATGATCATTTTGTGCATTATGTGTTACCTACAAGCATCTACTAATAAACATATTAAATATATGATTATTTAATGTTTCATAGGTTGTAATAGAAATGGCGAGAACAAAGTTCCATCCATCTTGTTAATCATTGGGATGGATATATTGAAGTCGCAATGGGTATGAATGAAGTGTGCCTATGCATCTTGACATTCTTTGATCGGATTTTTGTATACATTTTGTTGAAGGGACGGATTTATAATTGCTCAGTTGAACAAATTGCAGAAACATTACTCATTAATTTCGCAAAGAAGTTGTGCTGACAAGATGCACATGCCCTAATCCTACCATCTAATGGGAGTATAATCATTAGTGTTATAATTGCAAATTAGGGAGAAGAATATATAGCTTAATCTACACTCCACGTATTAGTATCAAAGCCACTAGTGTAACATCCACATCTAGTGTAAAATATTTAGGTTCTCTTTCATCATTTGGATTGTGTGAAAAGCAAGTTTGAGCATATATCAGTGCATATGATCAATGGGGTAAACATGTTTTCCAAATTAAACCCATCATCGGCACCTATTCACCACTACAACCCTCTTATATGCTCACGACAATGAAACGGTATCAAAGGTGGCCTCCCAATTCCTCTTGTAGTGGCGAGCACAAGGTCGAAACTTCTTGTTGTCAAACAATGATGGGCATGGTTGCAAAGTCAAAGTACAGATGAACAAAGGATTTTTCCAAACATGAAGCGGTGCAGGACAAGTTTAGTTGATGAAACTTTTTACAAGATGTCATCCCTTTAACAGATGTTTTTGGTAATTACTTTCAAAAGAAAAAGTCCACTACAAATAGCCACCTTGAAGTTAACACAAGTTCATGGATCATACCGCATTAGCCTATTTTGTATGTATAATGCATATGTACAAATATGTGTATATATATCTGATATATACTTTTTTTTAAATGTGACCTACCTTACAAAGCTTATATATGGTGAAAGATTTTTTCTTTTATTTTATTTGTATATTAAACATTATTTGATATATATGATTTTAGTTCCAAGGTGTAGTTCATCCAGTTTAAGTACCAAGTTGTCTTATCATTAATTCTTCTAGTAACGGTCAATGGATTCATTGGCAGAGGACGATGGAGATGAAAGTTTGTTGTTGGGTCTTAGAGGGCAAGGCATACCAGTCTACATGGGTAGATTTTCTATGGACTCCATCCACAAATGTGTGAAAGCACTTATTAGTTTCCTTGGAAAATTGTTTCATATAATAATAATAATAATAATCTAATTTTAAGGTCACAGCCAAGACAGAAACCAAATTGGTGTATGAGACCCACTTGTTTGTGGGACAAGGGACCCAAATCCAGACACCAAATTGGTGTATGAGACCCCTTGTTTATGGGACAAGGGACCCCCTCCGCACAGGGATTTCTCTTATAAAGTATACAGAGGTATACATACCCTAACCCCCTCTGGATTTGAACATGTGACCTCTTAGGAGAAAACAGATGTTATTAACCATTAGTCTCACTTAGGTCAAATATGCCTGACACATCTTGGAATTGTTTCTATAACAAAAATATCTTTCTATACAAGAATTATTATCCCACATTGGTTGAGAAAAATGGTCTCTGATATACCATGATGTATATGCCAAAGGGGAAAACCACAATAGAGTGATGTCTCCTATTAACATAAGGGTATGTTGTTCATTCTTCTCAAAGGTAACAAAGACTCCATAATATGCATGTTTTACTTGCACCATCTTCCTTGGTCACAAAGAAACGACCCTTCTTTTAAACTACCATGGGTTTCAAGCCATGCCCACCCTAATCCATGTTATAATGTGCTCTATCCAATTTGCATATTTATCTTTTGCATGCTAAGATTTTTCTAATAACCCCTCCAAATGGTTACAATTTTTTTAAACATAAATTCCCCTTTGATGTTGTTTTCAATCTAAATGGAGGCCCCCTCTCTCTTCGATGCCACTTCCCTGATAGAAGCATCGAATTAGCACCCTGATTTGTATAAGAAATCATTTTTCGGTTCTGATTTTCGGCTACAAACTTAACATGGCCACACACTTTAGAATCAAATGGAACTCTCATGTCTTAACCCATAGACTCTAAATCAAAACTTGACTTTAGTCCCAGATATCCCTGACACAAAACCAAGGAAAAAATTTGGTTTTAGGTCTACTCCACATCACCACAACCTTGGAGCCACATCTAGTCTTCAATGATCTTCACTGGGATATCTCCACATCACAATTTAATGTTTCCAGTTTCTAGAAACCAAAAAACACAATACAAAATGAATGCATCTTATTTTTACTCGGGTTGAGTCTTGTTTTTATTAAATTTGTTAAGAAAAAATCACTAGAAACACTAGTTTGAAGACTTGCAAAATTTACAAAAGTAAACAGACATCACATGCCACACTCAATCACAAACTAAATTTGCAACACAGTTTTCCAAAAAATACTCTGGTTGAACCAAGTATAAACTACATTTGTTAAGATAAAAATCACTTGAATACCCATATTGAATACTTACAAAATTGCCAGAAAATAAACAGACATTACATGTCACGCTCGTAGTCACCAACTAAATTTGCAACACAATTTTCCAATAAAAATAATCAATTTTTAATAGTTGTCCACATTCGAGGAACAACAACTCAGATACAACATATAACGTGCTCTAGCATGTACTCAATCCAAATAGAACCTATTGAGAATAAATATCAATTAACCAATAGACAAGAAACATAAACAAAATAGACTTTGGAGGAGATTTTACCTTTCAAAGTTTCTTCCACCATCAAACCTCATCATTTGTCCTAGGCCCAAATAGAGCATCATAACCCAACTTAGTTGAATAACTGCCTCTAACTACATTTCTTCCCCAAATAAGTTCATCCTCACTAGGACAAGCTCTAATATGAGCCCTTTGAAGTCAATCACTAAAGTTGTTCCATTCAATGAACCAATCACCTTCCAGATATAATTCATTAAAAGTCAGCCAATAGTAGTAATAGATGGATTTGACATTGAGTTTAATGTAGTTCTCCCAATCATTTGAAAATAGTAAATCAAATCTTTAGAAAGAAGTATTCTTCTATCACAACCCATAATAACATCAACACCAACTCTAAATTGTAACCCATTACCAACTTTCCAATCTAGAAATGAGCCTATCACACGGAAAGCTAGTGTTATGGATTTCCATTGATTTGATACATTTTGGGTACTTTTCCTTTGCTTCCTTATCTAGTCCAATATTGTGCCAAGGGAAATGTACTTTTGTATCAAGATCCTCCTCCATAGAATCTATTTGGTGATCATATTCCATAGTGATTTAGCAGCGAAAAAATGACTAGAAATATGTATATCCTTCAGTCCCCATCCTTGCAAAGACTTTGGAGCTGCATTTTTACTCCAATTAACCCAGTGAGTGCCCTTACATTCACTACTACCCTACCATAGAAAATTGAAACATAACTTCA
>ML788992.1:10440-30493 GCA_009831015.1 Picea engelmannii
ACTCAATGGTGTGCTCAAACCCCCTGTCAGGTGGTCTCCCTGGTGGAATTGCCTCAAAGACCTGCTGATGTCGTCCCAATAAATTCTTGATCTCTGTATGGTATTGTTGTCGACCTTTCGAATCCTTCTGAGTAGTGATCAAGCATTCTGCGGCATATGCTACCTCCCCATGTCTAAATATTCTCTCCATCCTCTTGGTTGAAACTGTCCTGGGTGCTCCTGTCGACATACCTCTTAGAACAACCTTCTTCCCATCCTGATCTCTGAATCCCATTTCCAAGGTTTGCTAGTTGGTGGTGATTTTTCCTAAGGTAATCATCCACTGAACTCCTAACACCACATCTGTGTCCGATAGGTCAATCACATAAAATGTGTCTCTCACTGTGTAGTTGCCTAACTTCATCTCTAAGTTTGGAACTTTGTCTAGACACTCCACTGTGTGGCCATCTGCTACCGCAACATCAAACCCCTCAAACTCCTCTGTCTGAAGTGTCCGTCTCGATACTAGTGAAGCGTTGATGAAGTTGTGGGTGGCCCCACCATCTATCAGGGCGATTGCTCGTTGCCCCTGAATAATCCCTTTGATACGGAGGGTATCATACCTGGGAACACCAGAAAGGGTCGCTATGACACCTCCCTTTGCCGGTTTCCTCCTGTTAGCTTGTTCTGGCGGTTGTGGGACTACTGGAGGATGGGCTCCTGCCGGTGTCGGTGGTCTATGGGGAGGCTGCTCCTTTGCTGGTGCTGACTCCTCCTCTGAACTAGTGGATCCACTGTCCTGCTCCTCCTCCTCCTCACTGTCCACGCTGTCTGTTGCTACCTCAATATAATGAATCTCTCCTTTGCCCATGCACCTGTGGCCTGGGACCCAAGGATATCTGTAGCTGAAGCAAAGCTTCTTCCTCATAAGCTCTCGCCTAGTCTCATCATCCAACTTCTCCTTGCCCTTCCATTCTCTTTGGAATGGCTTCTTGTCTTGATCCCTCTAGGGCACAAATGGTTTGGAGAAAGTTTTAGTCTTTGGAACTGAGTCTGCCAGATCTTGAGTGCGAAGGATGGTATCCTGCAAAGTGGGAGGCCTGTATGCTTTCACCCATCCTCTCAAAGGCTCTATGAGTCCTTCTGTGAATAGCATGATCAACCTGGGCTCTGATATATCTGTCACTGCCACGACTATCTGCTGAAACTCTGTGATGAACGCCTCTGCTATGCCAGTTTGTTGCAACTGGGCTAGATCCCTGACGTGTATCTCAGGATCCTTCCTGTCAAACCTGTCCATGAGCCTATCTGTAAACTCCCTATAGGAGGTGATGCGACTGTGACCCAATGTCACCAGTCCATGATACCACCACTCATGTGCCTCACCCTCCAAGTGTAAGGTCGCGAAACTGATGGCCTCTGTCTCGGTCATCTGGTTGAGCTTGTAATACGTGTCTAATTTCTGTACCCAAGCTTTGGTGGTGTATTTGGACGATCCGTCGAAAGAAGGGATGGTGAGTTTCCCAACTTTTCGGATGAAATCGAGGTTATGCCCCTACTGTTGTTGTGATCCTCCCCTCTGTGGCTCTCTGGGGCGGTTCCTGAGTCTGAGTCCACAGTACTCAACTAAGGTCATGTCCTTATGGAAGTCACGACCCAATGCTGCGTACTCCCTCCTATACTTTGCAATGTCGTCGGTATGAGTGGGTGGCCTCTATGCAATTGGTGGCGGTGCTGCTACCGAGAGTGCCCTCTGGAAACTGGGAAACAAGGGTCTAGGAATCCTACTCGTAGAGGTGTATGTGCGAGAGGGTGACTGGGGTCTACTGCCTGCTCCCGAGTTCCCCTGTGCTGCATGCGGGACTTGTGTATCTGGGGTGCCCACTATAGCCAATCTATCAACCACCTGTGCCAAGGACTCAGACATGGTCCGTTGACTAGCTAACATACTGTTGATAACCTGCATGAAAGCTGCCTCTGGATCTATGGGGGTCTTGCCACTGCCCTCTGGTCGCTCATATCTGTCTCCTAGTATCCTCTCTGCTTCTCGCTCAGCGTCACGCTCTGCCCTTCTCTCTGCTTCTCTATGTGCCTCTTCCTCTTCCTCTGATCTAGGAGGAAAAGGGGAAAAATCAGGCCTATGCCTTCTTTCCTGATGCCTGTTGTAAGTGACATATTCGTCACCTATGTGTTCACGGCCCTCTGGGTCTTCTGTTGCACTCATTGTCTTTAGTCACAGGCTGGCAGAACTAAAGCTCTGATACCACTGTAATGTTCCTGACTTGGCTAGTCTAGGAAACGCTGCTAATGTGTTTGTAGGATCAAAGGTTTACAACATATAAATGATCATACAAATAATAAACGCAACAAAGGACTGCAAAGTTTGTATTATGATATCTCTGTGGATTACAAAATGGCCGAATGCTGCTGAATAAATGACAATACTCGACTAGATCAACATACAAAGGATCTTAGCCGGAATATAAATAGCAACTGCGGCTGAATAAAATAACAATACTCGACTAGATCAAAAGACAAAAGGATCTTAGCCGGAATACAAATAAGCAACTAAAAGATAATACCCGGAATATGGGAGCACTGCGGAATCAATGAAGAATGATGGAAGACCTGGATGATCTTCCCGGTGACTAGGGTGTGTCTTTCAACACCGAAATCAGCCAACTGGTGTCTTCCTCCTGGAATACACTGAACTATCTCTCCTGAGATGCACCTCTTGTCCTCAATGACAAGTCATAATCTGCATAATGATGAATTAGGTCGCTGACCCTTCCTTTATAGCTTTCCAAAACCCTAAATCATGCTGAAACCCTAATTTGTTGTTGATTTACAAAACCCTAAATCATGCTGAAACCCTAATTCGTTGTTGACTTCCAAAACCCTAAATCACTGCAGAAACCCTAATTCACTGTTGACTTCTATTTTTAGCTCATAATGACTTAAAAATGCTTTTAACCCTTTTTAGCTGAATGTCACTTTTCGAATATAACGCCTGTGGCTGGAGTGACCTCTAGTAACCCTGTTTACCCCTCTATGGCCCTGGCTATAGTCTAATGGGGCGGTTTAGACCATTAAGCCTCCTCTTCTGGAGCTCCTATTTGGAAAGAGACATCACAAATTGTGTGTCCATTTCAGTCTCCAAGGAGGTGCGCCCCCATTTGGCTTGGCCCCACATAGCACTAAGGCCTTGCGCCCCACTAGATTGGGCCCTGTTATCCCCTATTTTTAGGGATAACTAAGGAGATTATGTCTCGAGGCCCACAGGTCCTAGACATGGAGTACCGAGAGCCAGATCAACTTGAGCATGGCCCTGGAGGGCCCATCTTTTCTTCCTTTCAGCACCTCCACTTTGTCAGCAGCAACAACATCCATCACCTTAGCTTGGTCCTGTATCAGAAATGGTTCTTGCTCCATGAGGTAATGAGTCCGGGTATCATGGTATGTGTCACTCTGATCCTCGAAACCTTTGAATATGTGCATCTAGTTATTTTTTCTTCTAACGGGTGCTTGGATCTTATACTTATCCACTTGACCATGTCTAGGGGGAATGACAAGATGCCCTAGCAAACTTGTGCCCATAGGTTTTTGAGTTTCCACTAGGGGGATTTCTGAAAAGTCATCGTCCGCTCCCGTCATACTTATCACTTTCCATCTTGCTTCCCGCTCATCCATCTCGTTACATTGGTTCAGGCATTGGGTTGGCCAATCATTTAAGGGTTGCACTTTGCCTTGTGGGAAGAAGGGGCTAAAGGCCCAGAAGGTAAAAGCAGTTGGCAAAAGATAAAAGCCTAAAAATAAAACCTCGAGATGCTTCGCCCAGGGATCCCCGAGAAAGTAGTAAAAAGCTTCTCAGCAAGAAACAAGAGGGACCCATGAAATAATAAAACAAGACCTAGTCAGAGGATAGGGGGTCTCATCACGAGCCGACCTATTAGGTACATGGGCATCTAGCGGTATGACACTACTAGCAGTTGGTTACCACGTCAGGGTAGTGGCTCTTGGTGGCATAGCCAAGGGAAAGGTGGTCTCATCATGAGCCAACCTTCTCATTTCCGTGAAAATGCTTGTGGGTAACATTGCCACCATTGGTCACCACGCCAGGGCAGTGTCCCTTGATTAGCTTCTTGAAAGAAAAAGCAATAAAGAATAAAGAATAAAAGGCATGAATGGGCTTGGAAACATTTGCATCCAGGATAGGTGCAACTCGCCTTCTACAAAGGCATCCATAGATAAGCCTTGCATTTCCCCGCTATGACTGCACCCCTTGTCAGGACATCCCTTATCCACCTCACCCATTTACATGACTTGGATTTGATCTCTTTCGGAAACATCCCTTTTCCAGTGGACACTTGCCTAATAGGGCGCCCTATCAGTTCCTCCAAACTTGCCTTGCATATTTGTGTAATGTCTTTGAACACTTGACTGGGTAAACGGGGTTTTATGCACATGTTTAATAAAATTGATGATTGGATGTGATTGACATTGCTATGATCCCTGGGACTTATGAGCCCATGGAGGGCATATCTGTTGATGTGCAGGATCATACCCGATGGACAGGTACCATATTGGACAGGTACACATGGGGAGATGATCAGTTCGAACCTCCATGGGGTTGAAGAGCCCACTAGATGGATGCTGAGACCCCAATAGGGGGCAGAGATAGGACAAAGGGGTTTTGCACCAGAGAAGAGGAGGACGTTCCACAGAGGCACCCTGACAGAGCCTCACCTAGGGGGGTTGTGCCCTCTCCACTGGGATGTTGGCCTTGGAAGGCCCACGACATCACCCAGGATGATTCCTATGATGTCATCCAACATTGAGGATGTTTTGGGGAGGCAGTTATGGCAGTTGTGGCAGCTTGGAGAGGCCCAAGGAGGGCTAACATTTTGCTCCAGGAGGTCAATACTGCCCTAAAATGGGCTAACGTCACCCTAGAAAGGGCATGACGTCTTACTTTTGCTTGATTAGGGTTTAATTTATGACATTTAATGTAAAACAATATTATTTGGTATTTTGGCCTTGTCGGCCTTTTGGTGACCTAAAAGTAAATTAAGGTCACTTGATATTGTATAAATAGAGAGCTAAAACTCTCTAATTTTGATCATCTTTCACTCACCACTTGGTGAGGTCTGAAATTTGCGCCCTCTTCTAGGGTTTTGGCTGAAAATTGATGTGCACTTGTTGAAGGAGGCTTTTCTTGGATATTTTTGGCATTTCTTGGTGGAAGGTTTTACAACTAGGGTTTGGCTATATGAATTCTTGGTTAAATGTAAGTGAATTTCTGCAACACTTCTTTATTGAATGGTTATGGTATTGTTTACTTGCATTTTGTTATTATAAATTTGCTGAATTAAACCCTAGGTGATAAGCACATGCTGGTGTCCTTGTCTCATGTCCCTACTAAGTTAAGAGCCATTTTGATTTTGCTGAAGTTAGATAGAGCCTTTCCATAGCAACACTCTATCTCTACTCTTCTAGCCTAGCCATTTCATATTATCATTGAGCTAAAGGAGGAGGAAAACACATCAAGGCCTAGGGTTTCTACACCTTAATGAGTCGTTTTCCCCTAGGGTTTTATTGGTGAATCCTTGCCTTAGCAACACTTCATCATTTAACTCTCTTGTCTTTAGCCCTACCACTATCATCACAACCCTTCAACATTTGCGGCTACTTTGACTCCATTCGCCCTAGTAACGCATTGATTTAAGACTTCATGTGTTGAGTACCTTGATCATACACAACTTCTAATACTTTGAAGAACTACTAATCCTTCTAACCCTAGCTTAGACTAACATTTACTAACCCTATTGTTGTCGTCATCTATTTTGTGCTATAAACATATCCGTGCGACATTTATTGTGTCTTTAAAGCAATTGAAAGATTGGCTAAAGTGTTGATTCTAGTATTATTGATATTGTTACATTGATTGTCATTGCTCATTAGCATTTATTGTGAAGTGATATATATATTATAATCATTGCTATTGTACATCGTTGACTTGCTTCATCAATATTGCTTATCAATTGCCTTATATCAGAAGTCCTTGATTATATGAAGTACTAACCAAGCAAGTGACCTTGCACATGTATAGTTTCCTTGTTGCTTTGTCTCGGGAAGTACACTTTTGGTTACTATTTCCGGTTATCTTTATTCTTATTGGCTGATTAGCCGGACTTTCTGATCGGTGGTGACTTGTGAGGGGGGAAACTTATCCTTAGCTTCAAACCTTTGCCTTCTCAAAACCCCAGGTCACCGGGGACGTCTCCCCTGGGCCTACCACCCTAAATAGAAAGAGTTATCCCATTGAGGTGACAGTGGTGGGATAGTCTCAGTTTTTCCAGTTTGCCTTTTCTTCCATCCATCTTTTACCATAACTACAAATTGTGTGATAATAGGCTCCACAAAGCACCCACACAGAAATTTACTGAACTCCTAAGTTAGACTTACGCAAAAGATAAATAAGTTGATTTGGGTATGTTAATGTGCCCATTAGCATGCCTAGGACACTTAGGCCCATGCTGAGACACCTTCTGTGCTACAAAAACTAATACTCCCTCTTAGCGAGGAAGGTGTCCACCTAGATCAATCTCTGACACCATCAAATCTGTTGTTGTTGCTATAGTTGCTCCCTCTAAACTGGAAGACCCTCCTATTACCTCCGCTGTATTCTGATCAGATAACTTGCTCTTCTTATCCATCAATGTCATGTCATACTAGCTGACAAACTTGGAATTCTTGGATGAAGCCACTTGTCCACTAGACTCAGTCTCTGACACTAATCTCTGATTCAAGATCCCCTTGGACCCCACTAAAGGATGTCCCAACACCCTGAACATCATACCCTCCCTGATGCCAAGCTTCACTATTGCATCCAAAGTCTCTCCCTCTGAATGTATGAGCACTTGTCCATCCTCAAACATCACTACATACCCCATATCCTCCGGATTTGATACTGAGAGCAAATTAACCTTCAGCTTTGGAACAAACAACACCTCGACCACCTCTAGAGTGTTGAGATTATGTACCTTGGGAGGTGTTCCCCATGTGTTTGTGAGCTCCTAAACACATGTGGGAAGTACTATGTACTTTGTGCCTTGTACTTTATGTCTAATTTCACTTTGACTTAGGAGATTTAAGTCAAAAGTGAAATTTTGTCATTTATGCCTAAAATGACTATTAATTCACTTTGTGGGTGAATTAAGAGACATAAAGTGAACTTAGGGAACTTAACCCAAAGTGGGTTTTTGAGTGAGATTCTTTTTGAGTGATCTCAACCTTTGATTAGATGGGAGATGGGATGATCTCAACCATTGAAATCTTAGGTTTCCTTATGGAGGTTCAAGAGGGGCACAAAGGGCAAAGGAGAGCTCATAACTTCATTTGTTCACTTGGAGAGTTTGAGAGAGAGCTTTGGCATGAGGTTTGTTGCATTGGATGATGCTAACTTGGGCACTCCCTTCTATGGAGATAGCTATCAAGCTTAGGGCTTGGTTTATTTACTGAGGAGCTTCCATTGTTGAGGAGGTTGCACTTGGTGAGAAGGGCGCATCAGTAGTGGGGAGGTCTTAGACTTGTCAGATTGTAGTGGGGAGGTCTTAGAATTGTCAGATTGCAGTGGGATCAGTTTCAAAGGGAGGCCACACTTCAATATCAAAGTACTGTGGAGGGATTTTCTATTTAGAGCTCACAGTTGGCATTTGGCTTAGTTTCGGTGGTCTTGGCAGCATTTATGAGGGGCGCACCATCCTAGGGCGCACCTGCTTGGTTTGGACTTGTATTTCAGCTTGGATCAAGCTGTTATTGTATCAGGTTCATCTATATTTTGTATTTGCTGTATTCCACCATCTATTCTCCTCGTATATAGACATATATTCCAAACTGGTTTTCCCCGGGGGGGTTTTATGTAGGGTCATGTTGACCAAAAATACATGTGTACATTTTCATGTGTGTTAGAGTGTAGAACTGCTTTATTTCCAGCTGTAAAGATCTCTAGGTGTGTTACATTTATTTTATTATGCATGTGCTAACCCTTGGTGACTAAAACTACATGCTAGAGCACCTACAATTGTGAATGTAACCGTAACAAATCAACAAGAAGTTCTTTAACTGTTGGTTGTCCTAAAACAACAACAATACCTTCATTGACTGTTGAAACTTAGAGCCAACTTGAGGTCAAAGACAGACCTAGTTGGCAGCTTGATAGGACCTGGAAAATCTTCACAGAGAACCACCTAACTCTAGCTGGAATCTAACACATCCAACCCCTTCACTGCATGCATGGTGCTAGCCCCACTCCTCACATGCAAGTTTGATCCCATCTCCAAAACACTAAGGAACACCGACCTCATTCCCGTCATATGGCGAGATGATCCATTGTCCACGAACCATGCCCCAATGTCCCCCAACTCTACAAATCTGTTGCTCGAAAGAAAAGAGACTAGAGAAAATTTCTGCTCGAATTTCTCGGTGAAATCATCTATCCCAGTAGATGTTGATGCTGCTACTTGTGCCTCCTTCTTCTTCTTGTTTGTACACTAGCTTGCATAATGGCCAATCTTGTGGCATGCAAAGCATTTCACTTTGTTCATGTCCCTAGAACCTCCTCCACTGCTCTTCTTCGCATGAAGAGCAACATTCTCCTCATCTTCACTCTTTGGCTGGCTAGCCTGAGAGGCATAAACTCGCAACTCCTCCCGAGTGAATTCATCCCATAACCTCTCCCAATCAGGGAGTTTCTCCCCAGACACCACTCCTCGAACTAACACTTCCCACTGCTTGGTGAAGCCATTCAAGGTTGTCCTCACCAACTTTGTCACATCCACGACCTCTCCAACAACTGCCGGTACATCTTTGATCCGAGTGAACTTGGTGAGGTATGTAACCACCGACTTTCCATTGGCCATATTCGTGCTTCTCAACTTCTCTCTGAGCAACATCTTCCTACTCTGGTTATTAGACCGGTACAACTTTATTAGGGCCTCCCACATATCCTTAGCTTTCTTTATGCCAGACAGATGAGGAATGATGTGGTCCTTGACTCCATCAACTATTATTCTCCTTGTCCTCACATCCTTCTTGAGATGGGTTGGTTGTTGTGTTGGATCAGTTGGAGGTAGTGTTTTCCCTTCAACAAACTCCCACAATTCATTCTCCTCCAGCAGCAAACTCATTCACTCCCTCCATGGACTGAAGTTTGAGGCACCCTCTAGTTTGTCTTCAAACCTCAAGCTTGCATCGGCCATTGTCAGCTCCTCTGACTCACCCACCTTTTTTGGTAACTCGTCCCCTTGATGATTCACACCCTGGTCTGCACAATAAATGACTTGGTTCCTTCTGTATTCAGAAGCTGAGCTCTGATACCATGTTAAATTTATATAACTTAGCAACAAAATATTATGCCAATAATTTTATCTAACCAAAATTTAATCAATGCCAATATAAACTCAGAAAATTATGCAGAAATATTACAGTTGAGTTATTTAACCAAAATAACAGTAGAAGCACACTCAGAAAACCAAGCACACAAAATGGACAACACCAGAAATACCCTGGAAACCCTAGTGTGGGGAAAACCAACAAAGGCGGGGCTTTATTGGCTTCAGAGGAATGAGGAAAAATTACAACAGAAAAAATCATAATTTCTTATATAGCAGAAATCATCTCACTTTCCAGCAGTACAACCCAGCCAAGATGAGGTTGTATGGCCCAACAAAGAATGCCCTGTATGGCCCTATATAGTACGACCTGTACAACTCTCCTTCTCGACCCTCTTCTGCTCAGAAAATTGACCTGTACGACCTCTAATTTTTGGCCCTCTTCTACTACTGTGGTATGACCAGAATCGTCCCTCTTCCTTGCTACTGTACAGCCTCCTTTTTGGTTGATTGGTGCTTGTTGTACAACCCTGCTTTTCCCTGCAAATTCAACCAAGCCAAAGCGCCCCTCTCAGCTCTGCTCTTGCCATCTTCCTCAGCCAAGCACCCTCCTTCAACTCTCTTGCTCAATGAGAGTTGTGTGTCCTCCTCATCCTCAACCCTTCAATTTATCTTTCTTCCAACCATATTTCTATCTTGAATTGTGTGCCCATTTCAGCCTCCAAGGAGGTGTGCCCCCCTTTGGTTGGACCCCACATGGCACTAAGGCCATGTGGCCCACTAGAATGGGCCCCACAAAGCACTCACGCAGAAATTTACTGAACACCTAAGTTAGACTTAGGCAAAAGATAAATAAGTTGATCTGGGTATGTTAATGTGTCCATCAGCATGCATAGGACACTTAGGCCCATGCTGAGACACCTTTTGAGCTACAAAAACTAACAAAATTTTCTAGAATAACAATTGACATGCGTGCACACGCCAATTTAGTCAACTCAAACTTCCAAAGAGAGCAAAGATGCCTAAAAAAGTAATTCGCTCCACTTGGTGACAATCAACCTAAAATCTAACCACACATCCTCTATCCAAATTGGGACCCAACAACAAATCCAAGACTAATCGTCGAAACCATGACACTGCTATGTGACCTTCTAAAAATACACATGCTTAAAATAGCAATGACCCCTCTTAAAAAATAGGGATCACATAATATCAAGATAACAACTATGGCAACATGAACTATAAATAGCATGTCTAAAAGTAGACGCTACTAAAAATAGCAATTGATCGCTTATCACTAAAAATAGTCTCATTAGATTCCTCTTCATACAAGGAACCCATATTTATGTTATGTTTCGACATACAAGCCCTATAGCCCTCACTGCTAAAAATAGCAGATTCATGAAACATCTTACATGTTGTCGGAAAGAAGCTCATTAGGGTCATGAGCTCACGAGAATCAGGAATATGTAACTCAATTTGTCATGTAACCCTTAGAACTCTAGCTTTTATAAAGGAGGAGAACCGATAATAGTAGTAACCCCTTTGAATCTGATGAAATTCAACATGTAGTAGGTTCTGATCATGTGAAACCTTGGATGTACTTGTATATGGACCAACATGATGAAATCAAGCTAGAACTTAACCCTCTAGTTGTGCATGCAAATATGGGGGTTAACAAAATTGTGTCGAGTGCTTTGAAAAGTCCACAAAGTAGTAGAAGACTTTCGAAGAGTGATGCTAAGCCTCCTCGATAATGCCTTTGAGTGTGAAGATGTGATTAGTTGTCTAGTACTTTGGGAAAAAATTGGGCTTCCCTCTAGCCTTGAGGTGTTGACTCAATATCTCATTTGAAAGCCATAAATGTAGGATTGTAGCATAACTCATTCATCCATAGCTAAGAGAGAAATATAAAAGTAGACAAGTAGTTGCAATCCTCCACAAGTAGCAATGTGATAAATGAGGGAGCGCTTCCTCTATCTATATGAGGAAACCAAGTGCTTTACCTCTCAATAAGCTAATATCCTCCTAAAAGCCCCTAAAACATAACAAGTCCATGATACAAGGTGGATAGGTCTAAGGTCGATCCCCAAAAATAGCTCTAAAATGAAGATACAATGCTAAACATGAAAACATCCTCCATAAATACCACATGTGTGAGTGTAGAGGGCTCGTAAAGGTGACGTCATCTCCAAAATGGGTTTAATTGCTTCAAAGGTCATGTCCCTCCCAAAAAGGTGCAATTCATCATCAAAAGGTCATGTCTCATCATCATCAAATGTGCTAGGTTGGCTTGAACAAGTGTCACATCATCATCAAATACAACGTCTCATCAGATGTGCGATGTCCTCGAGCTAGGGCATGACATCATCAAGGGAAAGGGCTCTATGACCTCTCCAAAGCGGTGTACTATCATCATCAAGTGTCGTGTCATCAAGCCAAGCCTCAATATCCTCAAAAGGGTGCAACATCATCAAGGGGCTCTGTTATCCCCTACCCTAGGGATAACTAAGGAGATCATGTCTCGAGGCCCACAGGTCCTAGACATGGAGTGTCGAGAGTCGGATGACTTGAGCGTGGCCTCGGAGGGCCCCTCTTTTCTTCAATGCAACCCATTTATCAGCAGCATTAGTATCCATCCCACCAGCCTGGTCCTGAAGTAGTAGTAAGTCTTGCTCCATGAGGTAATGAGTCTGCGTATCATGGTATGTGTCACTCTAATTATTTCATAACGTTTGCTTGGAAATTATGCTCTTTAACTTGTTCATACTTGGAAGGGTGACATGATGCCCTAGTAAGTTGATCTCCCTTTAGGATGGGTTGCCACTGGGTGGGTCTATGAAAGGTCATCGTCCATTCCCTCCATACTTACCACTTTCCATCTTTATTCCTCTCATTTTCCCCCCTACCTTTGTTCGGGCATTGGGATTTTCCACACTAGGAAGGGGTTGTACCTTGCCTTGTAGGAAGAAGGGGCTAAACCTTTGAGATGCTTCGCCCAGGGGATTCCCGAGAAAGCAATAAAAAGCTTCTTAGTAAGAAAAGGGAACCCATAAGAAAAACAAACACTCAAGGTATTAGTTGGTGGATGGGAGGTCTCATCATGAGCCGGCCTATTATGGCCATGGGCAAGTAGCAGTATGACACTACCATCTATCTGGTCACCAAACCAGGGTAGTGGCTCTTGGTGGCATAACTAAGAGAAAGGGGGTCTCATCACGAGCCAACCTTCTCATCTCCGTGAAATGCTTGTGGATAATGTTGTCACCTCTGGTCACCAAGCCAGGACAACGTCCCTCAACTCTTCCCTTGAAGCATAAAAGAAAGAGATCAAAAGCAATGAAGCTAAGAATAAAAGGCATTGAATGGGCTAGGGAAAAATGTGGCATCTATGACAAGGTGCAACTCACCCTCTACAAAGGCACCCATAGGTAAGATCTACATTTCCCTGTTATCACTGCACCCCATGCCCAAACACTTACCCCACGCTACCTCACATGCACTTACATGACCTAGATTGGTTCTCACCTGGGAAACACCCCAAACTTAAGGATGATTAGTCCAATAGGACACCCTGAGACCTTCTCCAAACCTGACTTGTTAAATTGCATAACGTCTTTGAGCATTTGTATGGGTAAAGGGGGGTTTAATGCACATGTTTGGGTAATTTAATTATTAGATGTGATTTACATGTTATGATCCCTGTGACTTATGAACCCCGGGAGGGCGTACTTGTTGCTACAAGACTTTTCTCGGTGGACAGGTACACATGGGGGAATGATTAGCTTGGACCTCCATGGGGCTGAAAGACCACAGATGGATGTTGTAACCCCAACCACGGGCAAGGAGACATCCGAGACTTGCACCAGGAAGAAAGAAGGACGTTTCCCTTGGAGACACTCTGGCAGACCTAGACCCAGGGGGATCTTGCTCTTTCCCTTGGACGTTGACCTTTGAGAGCCCATGACGTCATCATTATGACCATGGACGTCATCCAGAGCTAGGGCTTGCATATTGAGGGCAATTATGAGTTGGTTGGCACATGTGGGCATCATCTAGGGCCTTTGGAGGCCAAACGTTCTGCATCAGGAGCCCAACGTTTCACCTTAGGGGCCCAATGTCATCCTAGAAGGGCATGACGTCACCCTTGGATATGATTTTAGGGGTTAATTATTTCATTTATGTAAAAAACTTAATTTTTGATGTAATTTGGCCATGTCGGTCTTTATTTGACCTAAATTTAATTAAAGGTCATTGATATTGTATAAATAGAGAGAAAGTACTCTCAGTTTTCATCATCACTCATCACACACTTAGTGTGGACTGAAATTTGCGCCCTCTTTAAGGGCCATTGGCTGAAATAACTAGTGCGCAACTTCTTGGAGAGGCATATTTTGGTGTATCTTGGCTATTTTTCATGGTGGAAGATATTCAACTAAGGTTTGGCTTGATTATTCTTGGTGAAGTAAGTAGAAAATCTGCAATTTGTTTATTCTTGATTATTCTTTCTCTCTATAGTTTTCTACTTGTCTAAATTTCTCAAGTACACTTTGTTTAGAAGTGGCTACTAGAGCCCTAAAGTTCTGGCACTCTAGGAGCTTCACTCTAATTGTCTTTTGCATACATTCTTTAAATAGTCTAAAGAAGGAAGATTCACTAGGGCCTAAGATCCCTTACTCTCTAGCAAATTTGTCTTTAGGATTTGGATGCTTGAGGCCTTGAAGTGCCAACACCTCCTTCATCCATCCCTTCTCCTTTGACAAGTATTATCATTGCTACTTTTCTCCAAGTTTTTCCGTTTCTATTGTTGACTCCATAAACCCTAAAAGGCACTAGTCTACTCACCATAGTGAATGATTGATCAAACAAACACTCAAACCTTCTTCCTTGAAGCTTTTGCTAACTTTTACTAACCCTAAACTAGAGTAATTCCTTAGCTAACTTGCTATTGTTGCAAATTATTGCTACAGCCATACTAATTCATGCTAATTTGCTGCATTCACCTACATAACTTGCACCTAGCTCTCTCAGAAATTGCTTGTGACAATTGCCAATCAATCTACTAGATCAATGCTAAGTTTACATGGTGTTTCCTTGCAATTTTGAGCACTAGAATTTGCTGTTGTTGCAAAAGATTGCTACAGCCATCTAACTGCAGCAAATTCTTTGCAAAAGTGACATTTAATGTTAGCTAGACATTGCCAAATTTGCTTGCGACAAAAAATTATCCTTATGCCTAGTTAAAGCTATATTTTTTTGTCTTTTTCAAGCAATTTTAAGGCATCTTTTTTGCATCTGTTACAAAATGCTTATTGCTGTTGTAAATTGTTACATTGCTGCAACTTTATATCAGCTAGCCTATTTTTTGATGGTTCATGGTCTTGAAAAGTACTAACATCATATTTTGTACTTGAAAGCTGCCATATTTTCTTTGTTGTCTTGTTTTGGGCAGGTACACTCCATTTTACTGTTGCTTCATCCCATAAAGACCTTAAGAACCTTTTGACTTGAGTGACCAGTGAGAGGGGGGTTTTCTTGCATCCTTGCCTTAGTCTTATCAGCACTTTAGGTCACTAGGGACGTCTCCCTTGGGGTAACTTTGATATACTCCTAAACAGAAAGGGGTTTCCTATTAAGGTGACAGTGATAGGTCACTCCCTGTTACGCCAATCTTGCATTCGCTTTCCTTGGGATTTGGGCAAGTACAGATTGTGCAATAACATTTTGGCGCCATTGTCGGGGAACATTGAGTCAATATTCCTCAACAACACTTTTTCGCTAAGCCTTTATCCAAAGCCTTCTTTTTCACAAAGCTTACCTGGCGACTCCACTAAGGGTGATCCCCTCATCCCTTTAATAATTTCAAGAAGATTATCTGGCGACTCAACTGAGTTCAGGGAGGTATACCAATCCTCCCAAGTCTTATAGAAGAAAGCCTCCCCGAGACTCTCCTATAGTAAAATCATTGTTTGGAGGCAATCTTCCCTTAAACACAATGTCTAACGCTTAGACTCAGACCCTTAATCCAAATCAAGCTAATAACCAGAAACAATGGTCATCCAAGCTTTTTAAACTGTTAGACATGAAAAACATTCCAGGATACCCTAGGCAAATGCCCCCTAGGTATGAGAAGTGGCTGCCTAAGTTCACTGGTAATGATGTAGTCAATGCTGAGGATCATATGAGCAATTTCTGGGCCTTTTTTTTAGCTTCATCCTATCAGTGATGATGCTGAAGATTTAGCAATGAAACTGTTCTCTGCTACCCTCTATGATGGCACTAGAAGATGGTATAATGGTCTCCCTGGTGCTAGTATTACATCTATGGATAAATTAGAGGAAGTGTTCCTCAAAAGATGGAGTGTCAAGGAAGACCTTGACATGTTGCTAATAAGGATCAATAACATCACAAAGGTTGAGAATGAAACTGATAGGGAATTTCATGATAAATTTGAAAGGCTATTACAACAGATCCCAGCGAGCCATCACCCTTTAAACAATTTTCTTCTCTTTCTTTACACCCAGGCCTTTACAAGAAAAACATGCTTCTTACTTAGAGACAAAGCCCATAGGACAGTCCAAGAAGCCTATGAGATGGCTACAAAAATTGAAGATAACCTATCATCATCCAAAGTAGAACCTTTCTCCGCCCCAAGAGTCAAAATGGATGCTAAACCCAAAGTAGTCCACAATGCTGAGACTGTTTTAGATATTGGCGTTAGCTTGGAAAAGCTACAATTGACTGTAGATGGCATGGTAAAAACCCAAGAATTAATGATGAATAGGATTGTCAACCTAGAAAGAGCCCAACAACAAGCTCCTAGACCTCCTTATAAGGGGCAATTCCAAAGGGGAAATCAAGGTTTCAGGCCTAAGAATGATCAAGAATCCCTAATACTTTAGCCCCCACAAACATAGTAGAGGAGAACCCGTGGTGTTTATAATGTAGAGAGTCACATGGGAGCATGAATGACCCCTAAACAATGGTGAACATGACCAAGTGAATATTATCGATCATGCCATTGAGGGGCCACAATGTTTCCTTAATATCACACTTGAAGAACATCAAGAAGGCATAAAGGAAGCAACCAGGAATGCTGGGATGGAGGTGATCAATATCCTTGATCAAGAATCGAGAGAAAAATTGAAAAAAACAAGAATTCGAAGTGTATACCCGACAAAAATGGATGAACCAACCTCTCTCTACTAGACCTACAACTTCACAGCCAAAACCTCCACCTATGAACATGCTTCTTCATAAAACTTCTCCCAAGACTGATAAGATTGACTTAAAATTTGACTTGGAAGGTGCATTGTCCAAAATGCATGTGACCATTCCATTTAGGGAAGTTATCAAAGTTCCATCCATGAAAGAAAGGTTCGAAAAAAAATTCAACGTATCAGATGAACCCATGGACCCTCCTATTATGTTACAAGCAGACCATTTTAGGGTTCAGTATGATGGACACCCACCTTTCTTCATGACATTACTAGTAAATAACAAATGTCTTAACAACTGTATGCTTGACTCAGGAGCAGGTGCTAACATGATGTCTCTGAAGGTCATGAAGCAACTAGGCCTAAAGGCTACACGACCTTGTATGAATGTATGTGGATTTGATTCCAGGGCTATATCCACCCATGGGGTAGTTGAGAATGTTGAAGTACGCCTTGGTAAATATCCTGAGAGAGTGATCCATATGCATATTGTGGTGGTGGACTATTAGAATATAATGGATGTGCTCGTTTTACCATCGACAATATCACTATTGTCACCCAACCATAGGCCAAAGCCACCCTCCGAGCACCTTAACCTTGACAAAAAATCACTCTCGAAGCAAACCCTAGGCTAGATAGCCTAACAAAGGGTAGCGCACCTTTCCCCAAGGATAGTGCACCAAACAAGACCTGTTCAGATAGTCCAAACCATAACCAAGAGATGGTCCAAGCCAAAACGTAATCTGCTAGCTGCAGCAGCTGCAATGGAAGCTCTCCTCCAAACTTGCGCACAAACTGGGCAACTGCAGTGCGCACAAGTGCTGCTCTGCAATTCTGAGAATGTCTGCCAGAATGAAGACTGGCCTCTTGTATTTATACTAATTCTGGCTAACTGCCTGGGCCAACTTCTCATTCTTGATACCTATTTACTCATTATATATTATTTCTTCTCGCCGACTTCTTCTCTTGGAGGCTAATAACCTAATACAAATTATCCTCTTGAGCCGACTTGTCTTCTAGGGTTATTAGCCAACTCATTAGGGTTTCTTCTTGCTTTCCGGAATATTCTATTCTCGTTAGGTTTACACGTGGAGGTAAATACCTCCTGCAGCTACCATAATATCAACACTCCCTCCTAGCTAGGGAGGTATTGAAGGTAATGGTCTTGAGAACAAACATACCATTTACCCGGTAGCATCAACATAGTCGTATAGACTATCAATGTCATCAACTGCATCATCTCTCGAAACCATACTCCATCTGAGTAATCGGACATGATGCTGGATAAGTCACTCACTCCATAGAGTGACACAAGAACCATTCTTCTAATCCGGACATATGTCCTAGAAGAATAAAATCCATGGACCATTTTTCATCTGGTAAATCTCTGTCCATTGATCATCCATCTAGTTGATAATCATTTCCAACACAACTGATAGTCTTCAACGCTATCGGAACAATATCATTCAATAGAACACAACTGTGTCTATCCATAGTAGTACACAACTACAATCCAGTGGCACACTACCACACCAAGTAGCACACAGGTACTTGATCAGTGACGTATAGTCACAAACAGTGGAACACATCCACCACAGTAGTATACATCTACTGTCTAGAGACATACAGTCTTCATAACAATCATTTGATATCAACCTGCACAGAAACAATGTTATGATATAAATTGAATCATCTGGGCCATTCTTCCACTCACACCTGTGAGATCTTGGAAGAGCATCTGCCCTCAGAAGGTAAAACATCAATGATGAGCTATCTGGACTATTCTTCTCAAGCAAGGAAGAATAATTGTCCCGATTTCTGAACCTGGATCATTCCCCACCCTGGCCATTCCTCCGACACTAGACAAAGTGTAACCTGGAGAGAATGAGTCTGCCCTAAGGAATGTCTATCCCTGATTGTTGAACTTAGACCATTCCTCCGACACTAAACAAAGTGCAACATGGAGAGAATGAAACTGCCCTAAGGAATGATTGTCCGGACCATTTCCAAAGGAAATGATTGTCCTGCACCAACCTCCAAAACGGACCATTCCCCATGTTAACCACAATAGAAAATCGTTGCCCGACGAGGCGGGCCAGTCTTGTTGAGTAACCCTCAAGAAGAGAGACTGCCCTAGACCATTCCCCATGTTAACCACAATGGGAAATCGCTGTCTATGGTACATCAACAATGCATTGAACCATTTTCATTACGAAAATGACCGTTTGATCTGGACCATTTTCCGAACTGGAAAATGCCTATCTGTCAAAAATCTCAAACCACTTTCTGAACTGGAAAGGAACTGCTCATCTTGGACCATTTTTCAAACTGAAAAATGACTGTCCATTAATCAATAACACATCAGTGCTGCCTCCCAACTTGGGAGTCATCTCTTCCTTTTTCCATAAGGAAGTTGTTTCCAGGAGCTCCAACTTGAGTACGCAAACTCTTTCATCTTAGACAGAAGCTTTACCAAAATGTCTGCTTATCTACTCATCTATCTCATCTGTGGAGATATGTATTGGAGAACCACTTTCTCCTTTCTGGACTTCATCATGGATAATGTAATGCTTGATTTCAATTGTACTTCGGTTTGGAACACTGGTTTTCTCTGAAGGCTTCATGTAGCTCTGATCAATAAAGTATATCATTGTTGGATTCCTCTTTGGTTCCTGCCAGCTCACAACATCATGGCAAGGGTCAAACTGGAACATATCCATGTGGCACTTCTTCTGTCATCATGAGATCTTTGTCATGGATTGGCAATCCATCATCCTGATCTTCTGAGTAATCATTCTGATACAATATCTCTGTTAGAGAAAATCTTCACCATGCTTTTGCTGCGCATTGGAGGTTCTCCATCAAGTTGTCTTCTTCCATTTGCATACAAGGGTCTCTTCCTGCTATGCCTCAAAGCCTTGAGGTTTCTCTTCATACTCTCTTTGTTCAATTGCTCTGGAGAACAGTCTTTACATTCATCTGATGGAGAACTCCAACCCATGGATATTGTGGATGATATAATGATTCATGTAGAGGTATGTCTGGTTTACTAGAACAAGTAATCATCATAGTCTTCTCCCTCCATCTAGGAGAACCTTTGGTTCTGGATCTTGCAATGCTTGCATTCATGTACACTATTCTTCATCACAACTTTCAGTTCCTTTGCTTGATAGCTTTTAGTGAGTTCATATCAGGCTGGTAATCTTGTGATTCTCGATACAATGACTGGTTGTTCTGGCTTCTCTTTCTTTCTTGGAATCTTCATGTTCTTCCTCATGTTTTTCTTTAGCTCTTGGGTCCATGGAGTTTCTTATAGATTTCACTTCTTCCTTTCATCATAGGATCATGGATGTGGATGGACAACTAGGGATACTTTAGGGCTTCCCTTCGAAGAAAACTTCTTCTAAGGTCGAACTGAACACGTACTGCCTTTCATGGTTGCTACCATGGATATATACTTCATCA